>LUCH01001327.1:124840-139869 GCA_013368495.1 Paragonimus heterotremus
CAAAACACATCCTGAACTGGTTGAAACAACTCATGATATAACAATCTGAAACCGGTGAATTCGGTACTGGAAGCCCCGCATCATCGATTACCAGACACCTCATGATAACAGGTTGACCTACTTAGATCATTCAAAATATTGTTACGTCAACAGAACCCGAAGCTACTGGTCTTTAACGAAGCCATGTTGATCAGAACTCACCAGCCGGCTCTATGTGCACAAGAGTGACTGAAGCAACTCATAGGGTTGTCGTGATGGTGATGACATAATATGTGGTGTGACTTTATGCGTGTCCATACTTTCTCTATCTCCATTTGTGTATCATATATAACTCGCATTTTTTACGTTTGTAACTGATGAGGGTAAACGAAATGTTAACATGCCGCAACACATGTTTTTTCTGCATTGATGAGGTTAGTAAAAAGAACTGAGTGTTTCAAGAGTGTGTAAAGATAAACATGAAGATGGATAACACTAATAAGTCGTTAAATATTTCTAATACTATAAGTAGGACTATATTCACAGCTGACCTCAGCTTGCACACTTGAACAGATTTTTTCAGCTGGACCAGTATGAAATGAAGGTGTGAACCTCGAAGTTCTTTTTTTGTTCATGCTTATCTTAACAGTGGTTCACATGTGATAGAATGCTGGTCATTCTGTTTGCAAAATGGAAGCGTGTTGATCATTGCCTTGTTGATTCGATCTCCAAAACGACTAAATAGAAATCAGTTGATCAACGGAAAAAGAACGTTGACATCAAAACTCACCAGAGTTTGGCGTTAATTGGATTCAACTATTCTCTTGAATTAATCAGGCTACGCGCCGAAAGACTGTATCTGAATAGTCATATTTATATCTAAAATTGGTTGACTAGATTTTTCGAATTTATGAGCGATGGATTACCATTAGATGTTCAGAGAACAGATCGATTGACTCAACCATGCCGTCAATGCTCACTCGTAATCGAAGGTGAACGTGCGTAAAACGTACTAGACAATCGGTTGATTGAACAGTTATTTTGTGGAGTGTACAGCTTTCTCAGGTGATAATTTGAAAGCCCCAATTAACAATCAGACAGACCAATCTAAAACCAGATGTGTCAAAAACCAACTGTACTGTGCAAACAGATGTGCGGGTTAAAAGTCTGTGAAGGTTACTGTGAAAACTAACCATCAATATCGACAAAAATACACCAGTGGTTGACTCCATCGTTCAGCCGCCATAATACCATGGGTTAAATAAAACGAGAGAGAAAGATAGGATTCAGTTTTTTAAAAATATCCATATCTGAACTTGAACGTTCAACGCACTCTACCAGTAAACAACCGAAGTGTTAACAATAACAAGGTAGCGTCTACAAGACAGTGCATGCCGTTCAGTCTTACTAATTATCCTTATTTTGCAGATAACCTCAAAAACGAGACCAATATTCACACCAATGAAACCATTCAGCCACTTTTTTAGCCACAAAGTGTAAGTCATGGGACCCCATCGGGGGGTCCAACCAACTGCAGCTAACTTGTTGGCAAACGTCTTTATTTCTGAATCGAATTGTCGTTTTTTAACCACAAACCCCACGCCAATCGGCCTTGACAATAACATCTATGTTTATGCGTCATCATAACAGAATGGACAAATCCTGTTGAACCCCAATACCAAATGTCTACTCACTCAACATCGTCGTTGTTCCAACTGATAAGCACCACTGAACACTGATATAATAGAAGGAACACTGCGGGCGGTTCCCTACCTTCCCTATAAACAACCATGTGTCACAATTGTACGGTATCTTCGTGTTCATACCTTTAAATTTTAGGGAGAACTACCGACTGTGTCTGTTCAACAACTTCTGCTTATGATCAATTATCCATTGTTATCCCACAAAGGCTCAAATTTCACCGTCCGTTACGGAATCAGTAAAAGTCCATGAAAAACTAGAGAAAACAAAAAAGTGGTAACAAAGATAGGGTTGCAAGGGAATAAAATCTGAGCAGATACGAAAGGGGTGTACATTTATACGTTGACAATCATTGCTTTCAACTTCACCATCCACAATCCAAGAACACTCAAGTGATACCAGCCTGAACAGGCATGATTTTTTAAATTTAATTACAACGTTGTATGAACACTGAGTATCTGAGAAAGGCTTAGATACCAGACAGATACGTCTCTGTTTATCATATAGCGTTTATGTTCACATTCAATGTTTCCAATAAGACGCCCACACGTCGTTTATTGTATCAACCGTTCTAAGCTATGAGTGTGTGTGTGTGTGGTTTTAATGTGTTATATGGTGTGACAGCTTAAAACCTAAACAATGTGACCTGCCACATAACTTAGTCTTACTAATTTCCATGGCGCAATATGACGTATCAGTCACTATCAACCATATAACTTATAGAAGCGACCCAAGACATGAACGCCAAAACCTCTCAGAAAATGGTTAACGATAAGATTTACATAATGATACATACATGATACATAATGATTCAGACCAAGCCATCGATTACATCGTATCTAGGGAAGAGCTCTTACTTGAACAAAACTAAACGCGAAGAACGTCAGTCAATCATAATAATAATAATAATCATAATAATAATAATAATAATAATAATGTAAAACAAAAGAAGGAAAATAGAAAAATGGACACCGATGGCCATATCCGCTCACATCTGGTTTCATATGAAACGATAATCAGTAAAAAGCCACAGCCTCGTAATACCAGATGAAATATGTCATTCATTTAATTTCTGTAATAAACCACAGCTCACTTTCTTCATAACCTTTATCGCCTGTCGGCGTATCTTATTGAATGGCAACACAACTATTTTGTGTTTTGTAAACGATTAGCAGTTCCAGAGAAGATCTATTGAAGGGTGATAGTTGAAGTGGTATTTGTTGAAGGATGAGTCTTCATTTGAAGAGGAAACTGCAGAACTCGTCCAGGCGTAATAAGTATTGGTTAAAAAGATGCAAAATAAAACGAAATAGAAATGTAAAATAACCGGTTTCCTTCAAAGTGCTGAACAAAACAGCTGAAATCCAAAGAGTGGCGTATGTATGCATTTTGTACTAATTCATGAGCATAAGATTTAAATGATTTAAGAAATCCACAGACTACCTCATCTCATTCTGGTAATGACAAACACCCATATTATAAGTTGGCACGTTGGTTTATAATTATTGTAACTGCATTAAAACAGAGGTTACAGAAACATTCCACCAATTGTTTTCTTGCATCGATTAGTGGCTTAAAAGAATCAATCTCGCTAATGAACCGATGTGCTCAGTAGACGTCCAGTCAAGTTTTAACAAGACTCGTCAAACGAGACAAAGTATGTTTTCTTTCCAGACTAGTATTATGATGGAAATTCAACGGAAATTTCAGTTTATGTTTTCCACCTACCGCCAAATAGATGAAGTAGCCATGACACGTTCACCATACCACATCTTCTCAAACTTTTCATGTTAATAACCAATAATAACCAATGTATACCAAGTTTGTCGTAGCAAAAGCTCTAAGTCTACGAAACACCAGCGTTCAGCTGATCTAAACGGATAATACATCACCGAGTTCGGTACCCAACTAGGTGTTAGCCCAATTTAAAGGAAACGCACGCATTTCAGACCAACGGTAACTTGGCGTTTCTAAGCCTACTCATAATTCTCCAAGATGACTGCTTCGTTAAACGAGCTATTTATAAGAAACACACATACTCTGGTCAATACCTGAACTTCAGTAACTTCGAATCGATCCGACATAAACTCATAATAGTGAATAGGTTATTCACATATGTTCAAGAGGAATTTGAACAAAATACGGCCTTACGGAGAGATTAGACTTGATAACATCCGTACTATAATCCAACGGTTATCTCAAAAAGTCCATAGAAAGGCTTAGTAGGCCAAAACTGGCATTGCCTAACCGGGTGCAGGTGTCGTACTAATTTCCATCACCATCACCCTTAATGACACCCATCTCATTTTATTGACTATCCTGTGCAGAATAAAATATACTTTATGATATAAAGTAGTTAACAGTCCAATATATGCGCATTTACAAAACGTTCAACGTTTTGTAAGTAATGTGCTCGGAGGTTGGAACATCAACATTCACTGGCGAGAAAATACCCAATGCACAAGTCACAAATAACCTCCGTAGTTATTTCATCAAACATGTTTCAGAAAGTAATGGATTCTTGGAGCGGCGCATATACAAAAAAGAAGGGGTACATTATTTTGTTAATATATCTAGCCGTCAATGGCATTGACTGTGGCTATTTTACCCCTCAGCTATTCATCGCACACCAAATTCTCTCTTACATTTTAGAGTATTCAAGCTGCAGTCCTGCTGTTACCAACATTTTCAGTGACATATCTTAGGGATTTTCTAAGTTGGCTCAAATTCATCGCCTTTCAAAGGTACTAATATATGTTTTACCACACTGTGAGCAGCCCGATGATATTTGTGTAATTAAAAATGGTTTCCAGTGGCCTGAAGTTTGGTTTCGCCGGTCAGATCTTACCTAGCTGATTACTTCTAATTACTTTGTCTCGTTAAGTATGCATCTGATAAATACAACAGTAGTTTTGTAGAGCGATTTGGCTCTAAGATGGGCACGCGCTCACAAGCATAGCCCAACCAAAAGGGAATATCTGCCTATTATCCTATACGGATACAGGTTGATGACCAACTTGAACTAAGTTCAATTATTCAACCAGTTTCCGGACTTAAGCTGGCAGTACACACACCCTCGACAAGATCAGGTGTCAGCTTTGTTACAGTTAGTCGGTGCTGTGTTTGCTGTGTTTGACCATCGTTGTCTCCGTCAATTGGCCCATATTAAGTGGACTGATCGCGTGAGCAATGTGGTTGTTCGCCGGCGCGTATTCCGGAATGCTCGGGATACGCGATCTATTGGTCAACTAATCACGGTACACAGCTTGCATTGGCTAGGTCACGTACTCCGTATGTCATCTGATCGTTTATCGTACCGGGCATTATATGCTGAGACCACTAACAGTTGGGTAAAACCGCGTGGTGGTCAAGCAACAACGTGGTCACAAAATATGAAGACCTTGACTGCTCCATTGAGCAAAGCGGGTAGGTGTCGCCTGCCTGGCTGGGGTCCTCGTGATCACTCAAACCGCTGGTTAGAGACGCTATCCGAGATGGCGATGTGTCGCAGTCAATGGCGTACCTGTATTCATACCATTTCTAGTTCTTCTGCTTAGTCTTCCTTTTAGTAACGTTTTCTTCTAGGATATTCCACGTCACTGTTGAGGTGAGCGGCGGCCCGAGCCACAGTACCTTTTGGTCAGGCTCATGGCTGTTATGATGATGATGATGATGAGTCGGTGCTGTCCGACTTACGACGAAGCATATGTGAACTCATAAGCGGAATAAATTCTGTGTGTACGCCTTCCATAATCAATTATGAGCAAATGTCTGCATCGACCTGCAAGCTGTGTAAGACACTGACTACGGCAATTGAACCAGCGCAGTCGATAGTTGTCGAAAGTTTCAGAATGGTCACTCAATGGGAAATCTCAAAGAACCCGACTGAACGGCAGACTGTGGGTTCACTGTCTAGTGTTAGGGGTGTTACGCCAAAGCCCTCCATGAACTGTAGTCTTATCTTGCTTTCCCCGGTGCCCTACTTGGGTCAGGTAAAAAAGATACAATTATTACTGAATGAGGCAGTGAGATCAAGTGTTTGCCTTTAATTCAACCGACACTAGAAATGTTTATGGATGGCGACAGACTGTACCGCCTCACTAACGTGGAGCTCTTAAAAGGGTTCAGTGATTGGATCGTGTCTCTTTAACTGTTTGTTCTGACCTAAAAACTGAACCCAAGCGTAGCAAAACTGTTGAACATCACATACTGGATATTATGTGGTCAAGGTGTCTTGACCCATTTTTAGTCACTTTCTCTTGGAGTCCCATTTTAAAAAAACGTGACAAGTTTTGCACTTCCCATCCAATCCCATTGATTTAAAATGAATGATGAGTACCAAAGTATGTAGGCAAATAAACGGCTGCTTAGCACTCTCAATGGTTAAGATTTAAAAAATATCGTCACCAAACCCAGTATAAACGAGGCCGAAAATTCGTGTTGCGTTTCAGACCATTGGCTCACAAAATATGCGTGCTAACCTAACCACGACGAATTTCCGTAAGTTTCTCAGCGAGTTACAAGTGATAAGGTTGGTTCCGACGAATTACTCTGCCAGTACAACGGCGAAGAATGTCAAGTAGCACAAGCTTTAGACAGACAACTTTCATAAAAGCCACACATCAATCATCCGGACAAGAACAACCCTGAAGTACATACTCTGATCATCACTTAAACGTGACCCAAACTTTTGCTTTTAGACAGACTTTCAGTCACCCTTTTTCGAAAAGAAGCTATAGACTCGACCTTAACTCTTGTTAAAGCTCACCAGTGATCAAGATTTTAACTACGGACCAAGTATTTGTGAGGTAATAGTGTCGATCATTGTGCTGTTAACCTCAGACTGAATACAAGTGAGTCGTCATATCTGAACACCCGATCGAAGTGACTAATGAGTAATGTACGGCTTATCAGAAACATATATGACAAGCTCACTGTGACCTCAAATTCATGTGAGACAACAAACCGGAAAAGCAATAGTAGGACAATTCAAACACATTTTGGTGTTCGACGTTCCAATCAATTTATCTCGCAGTTGCCAACTATATAACTGAACAGTTACTATTCGACTTCAGTTGAGACACAAATGGGGAATACATGCTTCTATTTAGTCATTTAAATGGCAGTGTGTATTACTGCTCAGTTTTGCGCTTGGGTTTTCTGAGCTGACGAGGTCTATGTGTTGAAAGCGAAGCATGATTATAAAAATCCAATTCAGTATACATTGTTTATAACACGTCAGAAGTAGGTATCAATTTTCAAACTCAGGAAGAATGATGAACGAGCTGAATACCAAGTAAAGAATCTAAGTTGTGGGGTCCGTAGCAGGATTGTTGTCAGATATCAAAGTGGTAACGGTTAAACGAGGAGCCATTATACAACAGTGTAACTGGACTCGCCAGAATTCATCCTAAGATCCTGTAGCTGTATGATAGAGATGATGTCACCACCCTTAATCTAGAGAGAACTAGTTTTTAAGATTCCGTTTGTTAACGTCTTTGCTAACAACCAAAGGAGCATACCGACCATCACCGGAAGTTATACACTTGACAACCTCACGAACATAATTATCACACTAAGTATCGTGTGTCAAACGCTGGAAAAGCTCCTAGATAACGTCGCTTGACTTTGGCCATATTTTTTCGATGATATTTGAAAGATGCAAACGAAGGTTAGCAGAACCCACTAGGTGAGTAATTCAAACGTCCACACAACTGGGGCAAGCTCCAAAGGCCCGAAAAGCACACACCATATGTCACCCCCAATTTTAAACAGGACGATTACGACGAGCATATTAACTACAAGCTAATTATCTGCTATCTCAAAAGTTTGGGGAAGCACAGCAGACGACCGATTGAGGGCTTACACTATACACCGCATGGTATTGTTTAATAACCAACTTGGATTCGATGCCTAACAAACCTGCATGAAGCCATGGAGCAGTGGGCTAAAGCCGCTAACAGAGTTAGGCCGGATGTTGTTCTTAATGTTCAAAACCTTCCTATTGCATCATCCCTTTTACCGTAACCTCAATCGTTTGATCCAAAATTGAGAGGTGGTAACACTGTTTATTGGAGAAACGAGTAAACACTGGGCCACCGGGGCTCTGAATATATGCGGCGAAACGACTACAATATGTGATCGACAAAACGCATAGCAAATCAGACCAGACGATCACACATGGTAGTCAGACGTAGAGTGAATGGGACGAGACATTCATATATAGCCGTCGGGTCGTTAGAACTAATCGCATTAGAGTTCGAATAGCGTTCAGATGTTCGTCTGTAAGGCTGTAATCTGATTTGCTCAATGAAATGATCCAAATCAATCCAACCGAATCCCGAATCGATCAACCGATATGACTTTATTTGCCTTGACTGTAATGTAAGGAGATGCTTCCCTTAACACTTTCTTGCAACTAACTACACAATTCTGTGTATAAGGCTTCATTAGTACAGCGTCGATGGTATTTCACTTTTATGGCTTACACATAATCTAAAGGACCACTTTTTAATCTAAAGGTTTATGGCTTACTCTCTGAATGACACACCACAACTCGCGGCGTACTTCAGAATTCCTTTCCAGGTCCGAAGTAGTGCCCGTTATTCGTCCTCAAACTACCGCAGTCGGCACATTCCCCGATACTGCCATACATTGACGACCCGAAAATATGGGGAATAGCAGACGGTTTTATAGAGGGGGAAAAGCTTCAGTGATCGTGACAGTTTGCAACGCTGGGCTACAACATACTGCTTTCCACTCACTCCCGCAAAAACAAAATGCTGCACAACAGCCACTTGTCGAGCGCCAGTTGCTTTTTTGGAAGTGGAAAGCCAGCTGTCACCGTCGGCGAGCGAGACCTAGAAACGATCATTTCAAAAGATCTCAGTCTGTCTCTTAACTCAACCTTGATGGAGAAAAAAAGAGCTAAGGTGATCCATGGGATGCTAACTTGTTTGTATGGAGCTTTACGGTTAAAGGATTTCCTTCTGAGGTTCAACTCAACGGCATGCCCTGACTTTAATTGCTGTGGATTGTAGACCATTTCTTATGAAAGACATTCACCTGATTGACAATACAGCGTGAGACAACAGAGCACGTTCTATCGGTTCGTTCATTTCACCCATTACCTTGATCCGTTCTCCATACACTATGAGCACACAAAAATGACCTTATTTGAATCTCTAGAATGCTACATTAGCAGCCCCAACTTGTAGTGCACACAGTACAATTAGTTAGAACCGCTGTCTGCGAGTTTACTCGCTGAAACCGCAACATCAGATGGGTCACTTCAAATACAAACAACATTGCTTCAGTGTTAAGATATGTCCAGTCTGAATCTGTCGTGACAGTGTAGTCAATAGATGACTTCAAACGACCAACTGATGCACATATTCGTCATGTCAGTGTGAGTTTTCAATCAGGTTGACCTACAAGACCATTATAAATTGGTGTATAACTTTTAATGCCAGAGAAAGTAAACTGAAATGTATCGGATTCTTGCTTAACTGTTTGTCCTTGTTACACTTCTCGACTTAACCTAACTCTGTTTTGATTCACGCTCACATGATTATTATCATTCATGAGGCTTTACCTTGTTTGCATTTCCTTTAGGCTACAGTCTTTTATTACCGTGCAACACAAAGTCAGATGAACATGAGCATTGTAAGCCTTTGTCAACCTGTGAAATTTCAAAGGTGACAACAAATGTTCATAATTGTTATTTGTTACCAGTGTATTTATCAGTCCGACGAACGAGACGTATACAGACATATTGTTTGCCTGGTGAAAATGTACCTCAAAACTGTCGCTTAGTCTGTCAGTAAAATTGAGTTGCAGAGTGTTAAGCAAGGATATAAGTTAGGAGATACATTAGACGGTTGAGAGAAATGGAAAAGCTTTAAAATGAGCTATTAACAAGAAGACCATCGATGGGAAATTAATGCACGATCGTTCTTGAATAAAGGAAGCAACTGACATTTGGAAAAACGTATGATTGCTTATACAATGATGGAACATAGGATGAAATAAACTCATCTCCACAATTCATGTGTATCTAAAGATATGGGTCCAGTGGTTTGGATATCAAGGACACATTATGATACATTTTCAAAACAGAGTAATGGTGGAACAGGACAAACAACAAACATGGTTAAATGATTAGCCTTAATATTTTTTTAATTCACAAATTTATTCAATCAGTCATTATGTCCATCAGCCTGACCGTATGTCATTGTGATTCAAATGCCGTTCATAGTAAAAGTGACGAATAATATTCTTGAGAAAGGAAGTTTTCAAAGGAAGGGAAAACACTTTACAAGAGTTAACGGGAACAAGATTACAGATACAGGTGCGCTACTGACTGAGGCACGAAACCATGTCGAATAACGTCTGTTACCTGCGGTTTGAATGAACACAACATCTCTAACCAAACAGGTAACGCTAATTATGCACCATTATTGTTAAATTCCAGTAAACGCAGGGAATCGAAATACTTTCGATCTTTTAATGAAACATAATATGACAGGAGCTGTATCTCCAGACTGGCCTATCAAACACTGTGATCTATGCTGAGAAAGAGATTTTCTCTGCTGCCCTAATCTTCTGTCCATTCAATCTATGGGAATTTTCTCTGATGTGTAGATATGCAGAGTCAACACAGTTCAAGTCCCAGTTATGTTGCTGATTGTCAACGACCATTGGTATGGATATGTTGGAGAGGATTTTGCCGTCATTCGAGCGTCAGTCGTGGGTGTCAAACACTCATTGGTAGGTAACACAGTAAAGAATGGATGACATAGAGAAGTACTAAGTGGATCAAACATAATTCAGTCAGTTTATAGTGCTTAAATGTCAACCGTGATGGTACTTGGTTGACACAACTGTTTTTGGCACATTCTAATATGCAGATGTTGCAAGTCTGATTCGTTTTGATGGCGGAGCGTTCGAGTGTTTGTAATCACTTATGGTTCCAACAAGAGCACGCATTGGCACATCAAGTCCTAGCAACACTAAAATATCACAGTTACGCCTTTGACAGTGAGTGGACAGTCGGGTAATCACCAAGACATTTTGACCTCAACCTATTTTGTTTATTCTACTGAAACTAACGGAATTTAAATAGCAAAACTTTCCTTTAAAAATGAACAATAAAAACCCGATGATCATATGAGGAGGTCAATTGGTATCGAACGATAATTTATATTACGTATTTTGGTCTTGTATACAGAAACAAACGCGGTGAGTGAGAGCACTGTGAACACTTTTACATCTATTGATTGTTGTCTAAAGTGTTGGTCTCGCTTCCGCTGATAAATGGTATGGGCCATTAATTAATGCATCCATTTTCAATCCAACCGCACTGTCATTTAAAAAAGCGCACTGGATAAGTTCAAAGTATGTGGATTCTATAACTCATGAGAGTGGCCGAAGAAAAAAAGACCTGTCTGGAATCAAATAAATAATCAGCAACATTCTCTGAACATGCACACCGACAGTCACAGAATATTGGATAGAAGCTTCTTCGCCATTTGCTCGATAAGAAGGCAAACGGCCGCAATCTGAAAACGGTAAACAGGTTGAGTGCTGCCCGGGGTTTTGCTTACATGAATCAACAATACCATTTGATTAGCAAAGAGATCCTGAAATTAGATACCCAGAGTGCATTGTCATGCTGCTGTCTCAAACCTAAACTCACCCCCAAAGCTAGGTGGCTAACACATGACTTTATATGGCTGCTTATACTGAAATGTTAGCGATCTATTGGTTATAGAGCAGCAGTCGATTCTACATATGATCCAACGTGATCTTGTGTGGTGACACGTAGACTGAAATGAACTGTGTAGAACCAGTAAACATTAAAAATATAGGCTACAAGGTTGCCACAAAAGACGTATTGTGTAACCGCAGTCATCAGATTGTGCAAACCTTATTACCACAACCATAAGACAAAATTTGTGTGGC
Organism: Paragonimus heterotremus; assembly: GCA_013368495.1. NCBI lineage: Eukaryota > Metazoa > Platyhelminthes > Trematoda > Plagiorchiida > Troglotrematidae > Paragonimus > Paragonimus heterotremus. The sequence continues at coordinate 136,484 of LUCH01001327.1, forward strand.
TCTTAGAGGCTATGGAACAATATACCATTTCAACTTCAAGTCCCTGACGAAAAGGCGTTCAATAAAGCACAATCTTCATTGTCCAACACGCTAGTTCCCACGCCACACGTGCGCTCGCGATTTTGAATAGCAATTCCAGTCCACAACACCACCAGGTTTTCGCTCACACGTCGTGTGCACTTCTACCCGGTTTAGTTGTGTGATTTACGCCTTCTATCCGGAGGTTTTCCGCCCGCTAGTCCTCCTCCGTCGATCCGATTTCTTTGAGCGATGGCTTGTCCGGTCGTTCGTGCTGTCCTCCCTCCCTTCACTGTGGGCTTTGACCGTACTCCACAGCCGTGCCGAGATATTCCTGAGAGTGTTGGAATAATCAGGCCTTCAATTTGGTCATCCATTCTATTTCGGCTGTCACGTCTCGCGCGTTGGGCCGATCCGGTCGAGCGATGACTCATCCGGTCGCCCACGTCGTCCTCCATCCACTCGCGGTGGGTTTTTGAGCGCACCTCCCCCTGTGTTGAGGTATTCCACCGAGAGTTGGAATGCTCGCACCACCTGCCTGACAGTCCACCACAATATCAATAGTAGGGAACCGTCATGTTTGCTGATACAGCAATACTCCCATTCCAAAGAACTGAAGAATGACAAATATATGTAAACACTTTCCACTGCGCTAGCCTGCAGTCCGTAGGATAGAGGTGAATTAAGCTCGGTGGTGTTTACAAGTGATTACAAAATGGTTAATTCACGTACTAAGGATGCCTGTTAGTCGTTTGCTACACCGAGCACTGTTCGCCGACGCTAAGGCCGACTGGCGCAAGATGCGAGGTGGACAGATGATGACCTGGTGTAGAAAAATGAAATCGTTTAGGAACAGGTTAGCCACTGTAAATCGAGTTCGTCTTCCAGGCTGGGAACCTGGCGATTCAAACAGTCGGTGGCTGTAGAAGTGAAGTAAGATGGCAGCTAACCAAGCCTCGTGGTGTGAATGTTGTTGTCTGGCCGAGTTGTCTGTGAATTGGGTGCACTTAATGACGCGGGACAATGAAAGCGGTAAGGGAGCTGTTTTGCTGATGACGCCTTACTTTCACTACAGCTCGATTGTTTGTTTGCAGGGTGTGGACATCTTGATGTCGAATGCTTGAATATAGACGTAGCTATTCTTAATAGTTATGTCTCTTTCCCATCCGCTTCTTTCGCTCTTCTCCTCATCTATATGGGGCTTTTTCCCTTTTGGTTGTGTGGCAGTTAAGCATCAATGTGAGCCACCGATGTATTGCTGTCTATGACAATGATGATGATTACCATAACATTTAATAAAAACACTTCAAGATTTGAACCGGTTGCTTGCATTTTCGTGACTTTAAATGCACACAAATGATAAGTAACGAAAGGCATCGTGTCTAACAAACATAAAAAGAAGAGCCCATTTGTGGGAAATTAATCACGTTCCACTCATGAAGCACTCGCTTATCTGAACCATAGAATTGTAGCTTCTTTTAGTAGAATGTATAAACTATAAGACTGTGTGTTCGAGATAGAACAAATGCATTCTGTGGTCTCGATAACGGTCTTCTGCTGGAAAATCTTGCGGACAACTTTGTGAAGCATACCACCACAACACTTATTCACGCTCTTTCGACTTGATCTTTCAAATGAATGAAAGTGTGCTTATTTTCCAAATCAATTCAGAGTTTATGCAAGAAGACACTTTGCTCTTCTTTCCTCCAAAGTTTGTGCAGATAGTTTGCGCTCCATCTTCTTTACCTGTCTCTTTACAAATTCGCTGACCGTATATAGAATTGGAAGTCTTCACTTCAGTGAAAGCCTATTCCTAAGTTTGTTACATGAACTTGCAGTGTTGGTCACCTGATCTGATTTTCAGTCCTTTATTTAATAAATTCCTAAATCTCACGAGATCCTCCATTCACTCTTCAGAAGTCAACGTTTTGAGGATTATTCTGTCGGGTGCGTATACTTTGTCAATAACGGGACCTTTCTGATATCTCATCCAGTTAAATATCCGGGCACCATCTTATCTTAAACTTCACCTAATAGCTTCATGCTGCAGCCATTTGTGCCAGTGTGCTTTGCGCCTTAGAGAGCTATCATTGGTTTATCTGTGTCTAGCGAGAGACAAAATCTAAAACTGTACGTCACGCAACTACAGCTAAGGTGGAACACCGTTTTCCCTTCACAGAAGCTTTGTGAGAAGGTATAGTAACAAAGAGCTCTACTATATACCATTCAATATTTCATCGTTAATATATGACAAACATTCTGGAACACCAATTGTGCCGTTCTCTTCTAATCTTCTCCAAACATTTTTAACGCTTCCACATTACTTGTAGAATCCCTCACACTCTTCTTCAACTGTGGTGATGGTTTTCATGTACTATGGGACAATTTTGTCACTTCCAATAATAATTTTTCTTGAGACAAGTTTAGTGAGAGAAAATCATTTCTGGTCCTATCTGTCCTGATTGTTTCATCAATTGTCTGAATCCATTCGTGTAACGTCGACATGTCAAAAGAACGAACATTTAATTGTACACACGGTATCGTAAGATAATGCAGTTACGTTTTATTTTTCACGTCCATGGTGTGACTGAAAAGTGAAGAAGCAGTCTAATGGAATTTCGCACAACATTCAAATTTGTTTTTACACAAGCAACGTTACACCTGCAGTTGTATATACAAGCTAAGTAGAATCTGTTTTTGGTTTGAACTAAGTAGCATACATCGGCAGGTAGCATTGTTCTATCGCCATCCACTTTCACTGAGTGCACACCGCTTTGCTCATTTGATTGGACTAACTGAGTAGAATGCTACAACTCACGTGCCAAAGTTCATGGTCTATAAATGTCTAACCGGTGCTTCTGCATTCCGACCGGACTACACATAACCGTACGCTTATTCTATTCAAAGATCGATTGGCTATCAGAGTGTTTTATCTTTTGTTAGCAAATTTGGTTCAACCGTACGTTCCGTATACATTCCGTACAATCATTCAGTATTTGGCCGTCCGTTCGTGTGTTGGGAGTATTAATATTACTCACAGCTGACACAAGCGGGTAGCTTCATATATTTTAGTTCACATGGTCAGACACAACTCTCAAACCAAGAAATCAATCAATCGTACACTCGGCGCATCATGGTAGCTGGAGTTGACTAGCGTCGACCTTGAGCCCAGGCTGCATCTTGACCCCTGACCAATTTGGCCGTCAAAATGACTAGCATCCACTGACCCATCACAATTAACGTATTGGGTCCGGCAACCAAACTGCTTATTCAGTGTGAAAAAAACGTTAACACCTGTGTGCGTCACCACCAGTGTTTTCAATTAAACACTGAGTTCAGCGCACATGTTCCGGATGTTAATCCCACGC
>LUCH01001328.1:0-59521 GCA_013368495.1 Paragonimus heterotremus
GGAAAGTCTATGGGAATGCGACGGCTGCGATCAATTATGGGTGATGTTCAATCTATATGAGTTACCTTTTTGTTTCTTTCCCTGTCTCAAACCCTCTTAGTAAACCGCCCGACAATCCTTCTTCGTTATGAAACTCACTTGAATCGATGTATCGGTCACATAGGGCAAGTCGATGGCAAAAATCGGTAGTAACCATATATTAGAATAAGCTGTTGGTCGACCTTCTTTAGCGCATACATAATACAAAAAGCTGTTAGTCCACCTGTCTTCGAGTTGTCTGGTAACAACTGTTTGCTAGTACTGTACACTTTATTAACTAACACAAACTTGTTAATTCCACATAAACGTTTTGTCAGACATATATCCCATTATTCGTCATAGTTCGTATGAGCAGTTTACGGCATTGGATTATGATGCGTGATTATTGAAGAGGCTAGTGAAAAGCATAGGACTCTGTATGCTTGCCGAAATAGACCATGTAGATCGATTGAAAGCGCTGAAATATCTGGAACACATGGGGTGACAGAACTCTACAGAAAAATTGGAACGAACAGTGTAACCGACATATCTCTGCCATCAAATGGACCATGTAGACCACTCAGGAACGCCGAGAGCCGAGGAAGTCATACTCACACATTTGTGAGCGTGAACCCCGAAGACCCTATCAGGCAACGACATGCTAGTTGAAATTAACAATCGAAATGCAATTCGTGACAGTCGCGAAAAGTTAGAGAGAAAACGAATGTAGTCTTGTTCGAGGGACACGGGAAATCACAACAAACAGATAATTGCAAGTGATGCGAACGTTAATGATCGCCAGTTGAGGTGAGTAGGAACGAAGTTGAACGTAGACTGAACAAGTGAACTTGGTTGAATTGCGTCTATGCGGCTTACCGTTGCAAACGATGGAAACACCAGTGATCGACTATTTCAGTGAATAGAGGCGAATTGAAACATAGACTGATCAGTCGACTACTTAACCTGACAAAACCTGCACTAATTTTTACTTGTGGGTACGGGCGACATGTAGGGACGAGGAGTGAGTGATGGTCGTCGATGACCGTTTTGCGCTCGGTTGTCTGCCAAACTCTGATATGCGCGTTTAGGTTGTGCCGCCTAATTGAGCGATGCGTCGCTTCCAAGAAGTTGTTGTCCCGTCGGCCGAACGTCGGTGTCTTCGGGCTGCGGCAATTGGTCCACCTATGTGATCTATTAACAGGTCTGGTCATCAGGTACACATTTTGGAACGAAGAGTCGGCGTTCCACATGATACCTAACGCTTCAGCGTGCCTTCACCGGTTACCCGTGAGCATAGCCACCATTAACCACCTGTTGACGGTCAAATTGGAAGTCTGACTGCACACGTTTCTCAGGAATTGCACCTGACATAGAAGTTGGTGGAGGTGTGGAAGCTCTTGCGCAACTGCCGGTTGTATGGTCGCACTATAATCTATCATCATTGTCCTGGTCTCCACCGGTCCAACGAAGAGAACTAATTGCCGAAGAAACCGGGCAATCGCTGCCGTCGTTTCGTTTGCCAGTCAACCGAAGTAAACCGGCAAAACATTCTGGGTTAGGATCTACAACCATCAAAACAGACAGGCTGTGCCGTTTCTGACAACTCTTCTATGTGGCATCGATCCCGATAACCTTGGGGTAACACCGACATGATTCCTTGTTCATTACTCATGAACATAAAGTAGGTCAGGTTATCCACGTTGAAGAAACAGCGCTTGTGTTCAATTGCTCGTGCAAACCACCGAGGTAGTCGGTGGTCTTCCTCTTCGCTAACATCTAGGCACGGAGATTACGCACACCCTTCGTCGTTATCTTCTCATCGAAACGCTGTCGGATGTATTGTGTAATACTGAAGGAGACGATGCTTCGATTTTTTCATCCGTGAAGCGGCGCATAGAGGCTTCTTATTTACGTCACAGGGGTGGTTGTGCACCATGACGAATTTCGTGACACGAAATCCCCCGTCGACGTTGCGGCTGACGCTGAACTACAACGAGCAACCCATCTGATCGATTGTTCTCTTTTAACTACTGGAAGATGACCGCAACACGTAGTCTACGGGCGCATGCGTAAACGCGTCTCCTGTGATCACCGAACGCGGGTTTAGATACGACACGAAGAGGCCGACTGACCAGAAACGTTGAAGCTCGGCTCCAAAGGCATCCAAAGTTTGGAACTGTCTTGGAGGCAGGACATTAAGAAAATGCTCCCGAGACAAAATAGACAAATCGACAGTGTCCACGCTCATGCTTTCTGTTAGGGGGAAGATGTAATGCCGGCGTATGCCGCACATTGCGAGTGCGGCTCAATAACAACCAGCGCGTTACGGACGCATCATTGACCCGTAGGGTTGTAGTGGATCCGAACACTAATAAAGTTTAGATGTGAACAGGAAATCAAAACGTGATGAAAATCAAGCTAACTGACTCAGAGTAGTTTGCAAAATTGCGCTGGTCCAGTGTCCCACTACAGCGAATAAAGTATCCAATGGATGCAATCTGTCGTGTTGTTCCCAAGTAATTTTGGAGGTCACGACGGAGATAATTTGGACAACAGATGACTTCGAAAATATGCTGAAATGGACCGTTGATTCCGTTGACCTTTAACTTTCCAACTACCTGTTCATCAGCGACACCGAACGCACGAAGAGCGTGGGGCTCGCGACCTCGGAAGAGTAATTTGTATTATTAATTATTAATTTGCCCGACTAACTTGGTTTCACCGTGGGCTGTGCACGTGAAGTTGAGGGAAATGAAAAGTTTGAATAACAATGACAATCAAGGAGTAGAAAATACTGTACAGATCCCTACAGGGTGTACTGGGTTGACGGGATGGTGTAGAGAGGAGACCATGTCACAAGAAGGGGGTATACCAGATGGGGGAAGCTATTCACGTAACTGTAGCCAATACGGCAGTTTATATTCTCCGAATGATCACGTAATTTTGCTCTCCGTTCAAGGTTCCACAAATATCTTACGAGAGTAAACAGTCCACCACTTCCGAGTACAAAATCCTGTATTGACTGGGTGACCCACGAGATAGGTGACATTTTGTCGATTTTGTGCTAGTAACGAAGCCCTGTCCAGGTGTCCGTCCTTTTTTCCACAAGGCTCCGAGACTTTGTCTTCTATCAGAAACAATTTTATATACGTTTGTTCGATGCTATTTACATCAACAATGATTAAATCCTTCTAATTCCGACTGTTGGCTCCTTCCACTCACCCTTTTCCTCCATGACCCTGATTACTGAGTCCGACGTCACACTCCAAAGTGTGAGTTGTAGCAACTACACAGCTTTTCATCCAACTGTGAGGATCATGATGGCTCTCTTTTGAGAATCATGTGCGTCATGCGCGTCTTCGTAGACCGGAAATTTTGCTTCATGAATCTGGTTCAGGTTGTCTCCTAACATTCAAATTTTTGTTTGATTATCTAGTTAAGGTTATTTCTTAGTAATCCTAGGTGTGTTTAGGACTGTAATAATATAACACAGTAGGCTGCATAGTTTTTAGTTGTATTCCTTTTTGATAGTGTACAACTCGCGTTTGTATATTGTCACACCGGCGTGTTTTATTCCAGCCTTATACCACCTGGTTTTCGTCTAACTTATCTTTCGCGTATCACCAGGAGCTAACGGAAAAAGGGGTTTGCTGCCCTTAGGACGAGTAGGCGCACTTTCCCCCGCGTAGACAAGAAAGCGTTCTGAATTATTTACGGGGTCTATGTAAGGCTGCTTGTCGAGTATGCTAATCTGGTCGTGTGTACTAACCTGAAGGAAAACATGTTCGCCGTTGACCTTGTCCAGGGTGCGGCTATCACACTAGTCACGGGTCCAAGAACTGTGGCGTATGAGCCCGGTTTGAATTGTTTGATCTATAATCACTTGAATTCAGACGACTCCAAGGTGATTTAATCCTTCCTTCTTAGGATAGGCCCGGTTGAACAGTTCTTTACCATAGCGAGTAGTGACGGCTGGCGAAGACAGAACAAAAGGCTTTTAAGGCTTCGCTGTCGGATCTTCTTCAGACAGCGGTCCATTTCTTGCGTGCTTAGTAACCTTATGAATAGTCTCTCGCCTTAGGTCGTTAGCAGCGCTTCTAGCGATCTTTTTAAAACATCACTTGACTCGCATTTTCCAAAAATTCTATTATGCAAGTAATCTGACCTTGTTTATGGTATTCATCGCGATCTCTAATAACAGTAGTCCACCCTGCTTTCAATGACTGCCTTTCAGATCAACAGACACCCGGTTGATGCTGACCAAGAAAAACTGATCAGATCCGGGAACGTTGGGCCTCTGCCTTGAACCCGTGTGTCAATCGCTGAATCGCTGAACCAGCTTAGTTAAACAAGTTCTTGCAATAGATGATCTTGGTTTCAACTGCGAGGACTCTAGGTGTTGTAATCTAATCACTGAGGGTACCCAGTGCAATAACTGTGAAAAGTGGTATAGCGGCCGGTGCTCCAAACTGATCGTGGTTGCAGTTAGGTTGTGAGGACAGTACAGACAGTTGAGGTGGGCCTGCTCACACTGCTGATCATTGGCAGAGGCCCTCTCATGATTACTGCAAAATTATGGAAGCCAATGGAACGCTGAAAAGGAGCGAGTGTTCTAACGTTTCCTGTCAAACAGGGGGACTGTCAGATAGAAAAGGCAAATTAAAACAAGGAGAAGAGGTAACAGCTCTTAAGTTGAGGATCGATGGACTTGCAGATGACACAGTGAAACTGCGCACTGTCGACGAAAAGGCACCACAGAGATCCCGAAACAATCTCGTCCTCAAGAATGTGGAGCCAGTAAGCGGTTAGATGAAAACCAGAAAAGAGCCAGATAGAAGTGGGTGGTGGAAAACCTCGGGATGGCAGGACCTTCCGTAGCCACCGGCATTAAATTTAAGGTAGGTAGCTGGAGGTTGATTAATGTCAACAGAACTTAAAACCGGCACCTCCAATGCCCGTCGAGTTTGCACAAGTCTCCTAAAAGACTATGTACTCAGCAAGGGTGACAGAGTATATAAGGTATCACGAGGTAGATATCATCTGATTTCGGACAACAAAACAGGCACAGATTACGACAGTGAGTCCTCGTTGCTGCCGAAGACAACAACCGGTGTTGTTTCAGCCAGGCCGCAGGTCCGACAGAAGGAAATGGCCATACTGGGGCGTCCACTGATCTAATGTGACTGACAAGCCGAGTTGCCGGTAAATGAAGCGATAATGGATCTAAAACGGTCTCACCCATGACTGCATCTCTTAAGAATGTAGTTAGTAGCGGTGGACTTGATACTGGTTATTTGAGTGATAAAACTGATAACCCCAATCGCGGCGAAGGTTGGCACCAACTAAAAGACGGAACAAAAAACGAACAGCACGCAGGGGAGCCGGGAAGCTTCATTTAGCAAATGAGGCTGAAAAAAAACATGGACTTGATAATAACTGAGGCCACTCTCCAGGTGGAGGAGGTTGTCCAAGCATGGCAGCCTTTAGGGGTCAGTCGAGCGATCTGCCACAGTCAGGTTGCAGCAGAGGATGTCGCTCGACCGATGACATTGGTGATAGAGGAAAGAGATACGAAGCCAAATGAAGGCGGTTGCGTTCCTGTGGTCAAAAGGGTTGTAAGGCTCAAAGAAGTATTGAAGCCGAACGTTCTGGATTTGGGAGAGGAGCTACTCAAAAACCGACAATCCCCTTGGGCGGAGGACCCAATACAGTAAAGTTATAAAGACAAATCATGCTTGGAAGGAACCTCAAGTTTTGACTTACAAGTGTTCACAGCATTAGCGAAATGTTGGGGAGCTTGAGGAGCACAGTAAAGTTTGCGATGTCATAGCTGTGGCTGAAACACGGCTAAAGCCTGAAATGGCCTTGAAAAACTGCCCCCCAGAGGACTCCTGTCCACAGGCAGGACCGCACGGACTGCGCGTGTGTTAAGGGGTCGTTCTCTTGGTATGCAATCAGTACAACCAGTGGGAGGCTCCGTTCCCACAAAACACCCTGAACATACAGCCAGTGTTCTGCTACTTTCAGGGGTATAACAGGAGACTGAGCATTTTTACCATTTATGGAGGACAACCACCTGGCAGTGACGAGGATAAGCTTCTGTTAGTTGTCTTGAACGCTCTAGCTAATAATTCAGTGAACATAGTGGCAACTGAGAACTTCAACCTACCGAACATCTCTTGGGACCATGGAACAGCCAGGACGGGTAGTCCCAAAGAAACATTCCTGGGCCGGTGGTATCCTAACTCAGTAAGTCACCTTATTCAAGTCCCTACTGGATTCCGACACGGGCATGTACCACCCGTGTTGGATCCAGTGGTTACTCGATATGGGCACGGAATTGTCAACTTGGAAAGTGAGACCCTGCTTGGGAGGAGTGATCATTGTGTTCTGAGGTTCGAAGTCTGCGCGAAGTAAAGGCATCCGCTGAGAGAAATTTGTAGACGATTTTGATAAGGCGGGTAGTGCACGGCTTTTTGAGGCGGCACGGAGCATGTCTTAGCCTACTGAGGAGGAAAACGATTCCCTTGAAGCAGTAGGAGCTCTATCGACAGAGGAGGGTGTGCCGGCCACTGACGAAACAGTGGAAGGCAACCTTCTTCGTGAATTTTTTCAGGGGGTTTACAGGATGGATGATAGAATCAAGATCTCGCCAAGATCGATAGGGTCCAGACCTCACAGCAAAATGAATAATATATGTCTCGTTGAGAAGGAAGTTGGGAGGTGCCTAGGCTCCCTTAGGCCCTCAAAGTCTACGTGGGTTTCAACAAAGCCGTTGACTTAGTTAATCACCTTTATCTCATCGGCAACTTGAAGTGGTTTGGTACCTCCAATGAACTGACGGACTGGGTGGAGGAATTCTTTAGTAACGGGATCATGACCATGAAGACTGGTAGCGGATTCTCTGAGGTGGACACGGCCCACATTGGTGTCCCTCAAGGATCCGTTTTGGGGTCCGTCCCGTTCTCACTGGTCGTCAATGATCCAGCAAGTGAGCTTAATAACCGTTGCCTCATATTTGTAGAGGATGTTAAGATAGCAAGGTCAGCAAACCGGGCTGCCTTAACGCACGATCTTGAAGTAATAGCGGAGTGGTCTTCCAAATAAGGCCTTCCATCAAGTGCCGCCAAATGCCAAATGATGACCGGAAGCTCCGAACCCTTTGGAGTACCCGGTCCTTAGTGTCTATTAACCATTGAGTGCTCACAAATGGCTCGAGATCTGGGAGTATTGCTCCGAACCGACCTCATGCCCCCGGGTCAGTGCGGAGCGGCTGTACGCGGAGCCTGTGGTGAGCTGTTTAGATATAAGAGTTTTGTGTAACAGGCAACCAGAAGTATTTCTGCTGCCACACAAAGCCATAGTTCGGCCTCATCTGGAGTACTGCATGCAGGCGTGGGCACCCTACCTACGTAAAGATGTCCAATTCACTGGGAGAGTACAATAACTTGCAACTCATATAATAATAGGTTTTAAGGGCAAACTATCAAAACCGATTAAGAGAGCTCGGATTGTACTCCACGAAAAGGAGCAGGGTGAAGAATGTTCTTATTGACACCTTCATAATTCTTAAGTGCATGGGTGGCGTAAATATCGCAGATTTGTTTGCACAAGTGGGTCAAGAAGCCAACACCAGAGGTCACAGCCTCCGGTTAAAGAAAAGCAGGATTCGTGTAGACCTATGAGGAAACCTCTTCAGTCACCGAATAGTGGAACAAGCTACCAGGTAGAGTAGCCCATAGCGATACAGCCATCTACTTCGAAAAGCGGACGGGCAGAGTGTGGCTGGAGATTTTTTCAGATTTTCCACCGTATAACCGGTAATTAGAACCAGTAAGAATATACATCAATTCAAACGAAGCTTAGAAACTTTCTCGACATTGAGGAACGCCATGTGTATCCTCAAACTATGCCTGTCTGAAGACGATATATTTGAAAACGGACCCAACAACATGTAAACATCTGACCTAATCTTATAGCATCTGGGTGAGACCAATATCACATGATGCAACGTCACACAGACTTCCAACTGATCAAAGCCATCAACTTCAGCATTCGAGGTATTTATCAATTTCGAAGCTTATTACTTCTCCAGCGGGATGGATCTTGTACACCGTTATGTCCAAAACTTGCAGCTGAACAACAAAACTATAGCCAACACATGGTAACATCATACACACCCCCGTTTGTAGTAACGTTCCTGGTACACTCTTACTCCATACCTAATGATTACCAGTTGCGTATGGTTATCGACTACTATGCAATAGCTGTGCACGTCAAAATTGTTTGGAAAATATATGTATAACTTAGCCTGTTCACCTCATATGATTGCATGCAAATGCGTTCCTCTTCCTATCCTAACAGACCACCTGACAACCTTCCCATGTTGATAAACATCTTTTCCATTCTACATAACGGCCGTATACACTAAATCGACATCGGAATTTAGCTGTAGTCATATACTAAGAAAAGCTGTGAATCGATCTTTCTTCGCATTCTACGATAACAGCTGTCTGTTAGAGATGTATATTTTATTAACTAGTACAAAATTGTAAAATTTATGTAAAAGGTTTCGTCAGAAAATATCAGAGTCTATTAGTCGTCATACTTCACACGATCATTTTACGTCCTCTTGTTTGTCGTGTAATTTTGCTGCCCATTCTTGATTCCACGATAAACTCTAACGCGAGACAACATTCCATGACTTCCTGACAATCGAAACCCCGCATTGGATGGACAACTTGCGAGGCCTGTGAAATGCCTTTGATCTAGAGGAAGTAACGAAGTCCAGCCCGGAAGATCGTCCACTTCTCCACAAAAATTGGGGCCCTCCTATCTTCTTTCACCTTGTGGTTGTAGCATAGAGGAATGTGGCAGCGTGAGGGCCATTTTGTCCCCAACTTTCATTTCGTAAAACGGACCCCGAATGGTTGTAGTTTTTCTGACGCATAGTCAGCATTTCAGACTACCCCCTTGACAGACTGGCCACAAGCATACTCACGTGCTGTAGGTAATGTAGCACAGACTGGTTTGGCTAAACCTTCCATCGGAATTTATCGGTAGGGAGCACAGGTTGTACGGTTTGGGAATGAAGGCTCGTCCGATGACATCGCCTTATTTTTTATGGGCGTCGGTATTAAAACATTTCCCAAAATGATAACCTATCAACCTGCGAACCTTTCATGTCCTTGCACACTGTCCCCCCTTCCGATCACGTTATCACAGCGTTTTCTTACGGCTGCAATGTCTGCCAGGCATAAACGAGGGACCTTTCATCACAGACCAAATCGTTAAAACGTTTAAACATCGTCGCCTGCAGACCAGCAGCTGTGACACTGGGAGCAACACGCGTTTACGCCCACGCCGCTGCCCACGCAGAGGTTGTGGATTGAAACGGTTCTGTTTTCACCAGCAACACACTAACCTCACTCCTGAGACCCAGATTACTCACTGGTGTGACAGAAAGATCAGACCAGTGTGACCGAAAAACATCAATCACAAAAAGGTTACGCGCGGCACCAAAAGATAAAACCCCAACAAGTAGTCGCAGTGATAACAAAAGAGAGGTGCAAAGTTAAAGGTGGCTATGATTGGTTGATCATAGTTTGCGTCGGAGATAAAATCAGGCATACACAGCTGCGATTAGAACAGCGTGGGCTGAAGGTGACAAGTTCCTTTTTTATGCGTTTGTTATCGGGTAACGGTTTGACGGAGTCATCTACTGTTTGCGGAAGTCTCCCGGCTGATAGAATACCCCACATTTTTATAGGAAGATGCTGGCCTAGTACGTCTCCGGTAGCATAACTACTGGGACATGCTATTCTGGTGATTTCATCTAAGAAAAAAGGAGCTGTAACTACAAGTTTATGTGATGTCCTCTCAAGTGCGTGTATCACTACCTGTCTATCTCGTCTATCACGGTTGACGTAGCAGTTTGAAGAAGGTTTACGCTGAATATTATGTACTTAAACGATCCTTGGGTGGTCGTGATAGTTCCTCTTCCCTTCCTCCTTTACTCTTATTTATTTTGCTCACAGAAGTTACTCAGTAATCAAGACGGCCTTTGAAAAGGGGCAAACGGAACCCGAAAAATCCGTTGATCCGTCTTCAAGTGTGTCCCACTGTACGCCGTTGTACGGCATTCCGGGGCAAATATTCTAAGCGTTCGGCTGGCAACAGCCACTTCGCCCTATGTGAACTGAACTCGAACTTTGCTTTTCACGTCTCGTCTACTGGTCTATTTGGATACCTGGCGTATTGTGGTATTACTGATTATATACTGCGCGTGTTAATTTTGTATCGTCCCACATTATATGCAATGATTGCGTTCAGCTGAACGTATTCCTGGCAGATACGTTGAACATTATACCACCATAATTGTACTTGTTTGGCGTGACTGTGTGCAATTTGCCTTTGCGTGGAACTTCAAAACTTTCCGTAGCGTCCAGCACACGCCGGATGCTAGGTGGCCGTACATGGTAGTCGGTTCGGCGGTGTTGATACACAGGAAACTGCGTCACTTGTCAACTTTTCTATCATTGTTACCCCATGGAACTCATCAATCTGGGGGTGGGATATTGAAGGAGTTTTCCTGTAAATTTGTGTTCCCGATGCAACTAACTTCCCTGAGATTTGGTCAGCTGTTATCGGCCAGAAAACCACAGTAGTACATTTTAAACTTGGAATTTCTGTTTTACTCAGTTTAGTGAGTCATCCCCTACGTTGGGCCTTTTCATATGATATTTGCTTGGTTTCATCGATCGTTCTACGTGGCGTTCCTTACAATATGGGTTTCCGAAATTTTATATTCAATTATCGGTTCTCTCATTTTTCATGATGCAGTGAGCTATTCGGCTTCTCACCGTTCTACCGATCCTCTAACTCTACACACCACATGAGCAGTCACTGCAACGGTCCTTCCAGTTCTAGAGACAGACCTTCTGCAGTGGTTTGTTTATATCAGGAACGAATTAGCAAAATGTATTCGCCCAACCAGACGAGGCTGAGCCAATTACTAACTAGACTGCCTCAGCTAAACACGATGTAACTGCTCGAAGTTCTTCCCACTCGTTTTTATAACATCGCCATGAGGCCCTAAGGGAGGCAGTATTCAAACGGGTAGTTCCGTCAAATGAAGCATGCTCACGTCGGTTTTTCATTCAGTTGCAGCTGGGTGGGGGGCACTTCCCTTCGTTTCTTCGAGAGATGGAGGAACTTTGTGGTACTTACACGGATTTGTCAATTTCGCGATGACTGTAAATGTAAAATTTATTTGAGATGGCCCAGTTACTGTATCTGCGGCCTGCTCTTACTCATTGTCTAAGACTGATGAAGTTGTCAGCTGAGTGGTAGAAGATCACTGGCTCTTCCTTCATGATTCGAGTAGCTGATAAATAAGCACCATCTTCGCGTTTTGGCCGTAGAATAACCCGTCCGTTCTTGTGTGATCCACCGTGTGTTTATCAAGGCAAGGCGGATAAGACTGGCCACCTTATAGAAAGATGTAAGCGGTATTTCAGTTGACCGTACTTAGGCCTGCTCACTGAACCGAGTTCCAGAACGTCACCATTTTGGAAGTTCCCCCAGACTGAAGTAGCCTGCAGCATTTTAGTGATTATCGTTTGCAACACAAGAAGACATAGTATCAACATAATGTACGGTTGGTTTACTAGTGCACGGGAACAGTATTGTCGATAACTAATGACGACCAACCTTGTCATTTCATACACCTTCAGTTACCACACGTTTGTCCGGGATCCTTACAAGGGACCGCGTTGCCAGTAGACATAGAAACACTGATAAATTTAGCTTCGCCGAACTTTATGAATGAACCGCAACATGGCGCTTTCCCCCTCACTAG
The DNA here is from genome assembly GCA_013368495.1 of Paragonimus heterotremus. Taxonomy (NCBI): domain Eukaryota; kingdom Metazoa; phylum Platyhelminthes; class Trematoda; order Plagiorchiida; family Troglotrematidae; genus Paragonimus; species Paragonimus heterotremus. The sequence goes on from LUCH01001328.1 coordinate 11,879, forward strand.
TGTTAATGACACACCCACGTAGGCTTTTGGCTGACACCCGCCACCATTGGAGTTGAACATTCGGTATAACTTCCATTCGAGCTTTACTGTCGCTATAGTCTCTTCATCATTGTTTAACTCAACCTCCCTTACCAGATATTAGTCCCAACCCGTTGTATGACGATCTACAAATCATGCTGCCCAAACAATATATTTCCCTTTCGAAGGGAACTCTAGCACATTGCCCCGGACACTTCATTCAGATTTGGGAGACATCCACGTGATCCCCCTCATTTCGTCTCCGGTTTGAGGCAAACCTTCTGAAGCACGTAGATCAGCTGTAATCACTCGTTCCGCAAAGAACGTTATAAACACAATTTACTTCATCTCTAGGACACCGAAAATCATGAGCAAACAACGACGCCGGGTCTGCACATAACAAATCGTGTTTTCTTTGCACTGAATACCAGCCAAGCACTTTGGACATTTGCTCCACTTAAACTACTCCAAGGTAACAACACGAACATTTCCTTAAACCCTTCCTTTTTCTTGTTGTGTCGCCTTACTTAGTTGGCAGAACTACTGCACAATTAACTGGCGACTGATAACGGTTGGTCTTCGAACACAGAGTTTACATGATTGTAGGGTGTATATATATCAAGTACTTATTACACGCGGACAAAACCAGCTTGATGTGAGTAAACAATCAATGGTGTCCCTTGTTTTGCCCTAGCCAAGAGATTTTTAGATGCGAAGATAAAATATGTTTGATACTGTCTCATAACATATTCTGTAGGCGTGCATGTTTCATTCTTCATCCGGTTGATATTTCCCCAAGAAAATGAGGCACTTGGATTTCACCTCCCGGTTAACAACAGATTTACAGTACATTTCAGTGTCCGCCAATCCAGGCCCATACTTGATCTCACGCGTACATCAAGTGCTGCTGGTCCTCTTTTCACGTCCGCCTTAGATGTTGCACGAACAAGCTACTCATAAATAGGAGAGATTTGTCAACGCTGCTTTGTCAAATCACAGCCTTTCCTTTTAACTTCGTTGATGAATACTATTCTCTGTGGTGACTTCCAAGGCAAATTGAGAACATTACACTCTTACGGTTTTATCGGGCCATGTTCAACTCTCAGCGCAATTAACAGTACCTTTGAAATAACGCCTCAGTGAGGCTTACCGCTGAACCGTCCTGTGGCCTGAGTAAACGACGGCGTCTCTGATGTTACCCGCTGCACAATTTAATGTAGTTATCCCAAGGTCCATGGATATAACATCAACCACATTCTCGTTCTTCCTGCCAAACCTTTGTTCCTTTCTGGCGGTTTTGCCTCCTCGGTATACGTCAACTGAACCACTAGGCCTCTGGAAGCAATTCCACTTTCTGGTCTTGTTTCCCGAACGGTGGCTACATCATTTCGAACCTTTGGATAGCCTGGTTCGGTTGTCTGGTAATAGTGATTGCGTACCGGGGCTGTGATTTTGTAGAATCTTCCACAAACACCCCCGAATACCGTTGGTTATAGACACATCGCACTATCCGGAATCATACAGAAATTGAGGGGGTGTTAGGTCGATCTCATTGTCAAATGAAAACAGCTCTCAGTAAGCATTTCAACACTTTTTGACAAGTTTCACTACTTATTCTCTTGGGGTTGTGCAGCTTTGTCAAGGTTAAGCTGATCCGGATTGTCTGTGACTCCGTTACGCGCCGGAAGAACGGGCGAGTGTCCTCTTCTTCACACGAGGCTACAGGTTTTGGAAACTTCACGACGTGTTTGGCAAACCAAATGCGTTACCCACACTCTGTAAAATCACCAGAAAAGTTGACACTCGTGCACTTGCACGAGAAACACTCTTTCTGCCCTTACGCTGTTGTGCGCGTAGAAGATTCACGTAAGCTTCGAGATCGCCGTATCTGGGCCCACCTCGTGCGCTACACAGAGCTAAAAGTCATCTACAATCCATCTGGTTTGAATAGGCTTGGAGGGGTCAACTAGCGAAGTTGTCCTGGCGCCTATGAAGGAAAATACACCTGAAGTCCGGCCGGAAACATCGGCTCCACTGTTTCGTCTTGAACTTAGCATGTCCACGGCACGCATCTCAGATATCGACCTTGTGCACTTTGTTACATGAACAACCTGGTAGATTCTTACGAAGGTCTTCAAGATATGTGTAATACGATAACTTTATACGCATACAGAAAGCTTGTGTTATTTACGCATGACTGCTCTGTTACCTTCAGTAAATACATGACCTTTGCTTCTACACAAGGCGTGTGTTTCCCAATTTTTCCTACAAAATTCAAGCTCATCAATCTATGACAGTAGTGAGACAGTTAAAAATTATGGAGCCCGCGGCAACCGCTGAGGCTATACAGTTTAAAGTTTCGGCGAGCTCGTTTTAATTCACTGCCGTTATCTCAATATACTGTAGTTATGGTCCCATAGACTTGCTGTTTCACGGGTGGCAATTCCTGGAAGTTGTTTGGCAGAAAACTCAACTAACACGTACATTGTGGCTGGGTAGACCGTTGTGATAAATAAGGTTCGAAGATTTCATAACCTAGTAAAATGTAAATAGCAAACCCTAGCCGGCGCTCAGCTCATTCATGAATGACTCCAGTGACAGTGCAGTTCACTGGTCTGGTGCCTTGGAGTGGAAAGAAGTTGGAGACGGATGTTTCTGCGTAAAGTTACATTTTTCACATTTTGGATAATTACAAGGCGCGTGCTTTAAGCAGACTTCATAGGGTTTAGTGGTTATACCATTACTGTTGAGATGGAAAAAGTCCACCGCGTTTGAACTGGCCTGTATTATCATTTTCTTAAGATGAAACTGTTTGACATTTTACCCCCTACAAGTACGTTATATTCCATTAGTAGTAATACGGGTTTTGCATCCGAGGCAGCTTCAGAGTTGTGATAATGCTTTCGATAGGATATTCAGTGCGAGACATATATTTTCATTCCATATGAATGTAAAATTATGCATCGTTGTGGAGCCCAGCGTAAAATTGTAATTCCTTATCATCTTGCGTTTACACTTTTGTTCATAATGTGTTATTACGACTAGCGTTTGAAGCCATAATAAAACGACACAGGTTAATTATCTATTTGAATCATCTACATACTTCGTCTCCTTTTGTGCATTTTTAGTGGATGTTAGCCGACGATTTGTTATCTTTGTTGTTGGTTGCAAATAATGTTATCAGAATGCAGTTTCTCTCTTCTGTCCGTATGATAGAGTGGTCAGACAGATCTCATGATTCAGAAGAGACTCAGTCGCGGAAACTCTGGACCTCAGTTGTATTCAGACCAGCGACGGAAACAACGCGCCCAGATGTGACAAACGCTCAAGTGGCTAAGCTGCGAAATAACGTCGGGAGCTCAGAAATGTCACATGTTGATGTAGTTACACACCCAACCAACAGTTATATAGAATCCACCAGACGACCCAGACAATTGACTGTCCATGCTGGATTCTTCCATCGGTTTCCGCCGGATTTCACAAGCAACACAAGTGGTCGTTGGAATTGCTGCATAGATAAGTAATTTGGCAGATTCAATATATTAGAAGGGAATGATTTGAAGTACGAGCAGTCCCTTGATATCTAGGATAAACTTCGGAAGATAATTTCGTTGGCTTTATCTCATTCTTCAGAAACTGATGGACGTTCTTTGGTGTTGATCAAGAGCACTATATCGGAGCACGCCAACCAAGGTTTTTTGAGCTTGCTGGAAGGAATATTGTTCAGTTTTTATGCGCTGAAGGTTGGAGATTTCATTTACCTACCCTGGTTCTCAAACATAATCTGATCTTGAGTTCCACCGAAAGTGTCATGAGTCACAAACACCTCTATCTCATATGTTTCAAATACACGAATATATCTGCTTAGAACATCAGCTTTCTCAACCTAAACGCGCAACGAACAAAAAGACGTTGTTTATGATACAGGCCAGTATTTCCTATCTTTGTTCTTACTCCTGCTTCAAGGCAATCATAACATTGGACTATTTGGTTATCACGCGATTAACACTTATTAACCGAATTTTGTCCACGTATGATGGACGTCCTGTAAAGTCCATGGTAGCTGCTGCTGCAAGCCAAAATTATCCAACACTATTCACTGGCGAGGTGCACTCTTATGTGGTTTGAACTTACTGTCTGAATTGACCTGCTTGTCTAGAGAGTTCTCTCGGATGTTTAGTCACATGTTCAACTTTCAGCTTTCTCCAGGAAAGCCCATCAAGTAAACGAAGTGAAAGGCACTGTTTTACTGCGGTTTACGGACTTCGAGCGACCCTGGAACTGGCACACTGGTTGAAACCTCGCACGCAGGCAATAAGGAGAACACTTCGGACTGGGTTACTGCAAACAACTTTCATTCACGAAACAAGAACCTGCATTTGCAGTTGTTCTTCGTAGCACTGTATGGGTGTCATCACGTGTTAATGCTTATATAGTTCCTCTGTGTGCTAAGTACCCGAAATCGCGATGTGACAGCTGCTGGTCGTAGGGATCACCTATCCAGGAGGTCAAGATTAAGACTATTTTCTCCTGCATTTTAATGTCAGTGTTAGAATTCTGAAGACATGGACAACCACGGGTATCGTAAATTGTGACCACTAAGATTTCGTTTGCACGGTTCTACTTTCCTGTGTAACAGCTGCTTTATTGTCCGTTCGTCACTTATCCGATGGAAATGTACTAGCCAACAGTCCCAGTCAAACTTCACCGTGCTCTAAGTTCTGCTCCCATGTGTTCGGTGGAGTGCTTCAGAAGTCAGCACCATGTCTGACCACCGACTATCTAAGGTACATCTTAGATAATGCAGATGGATTCGGCCCATATACGACGTATTCCGCCAGTACAGTTTATCTGGGGTGCAGCGGCATAGACAACACCAGTATACAGTTTTCCATCCCCTGGCTGCGAGAGCCCCAGACACTTATGTCAGAATGTCCAACGGCAGATATAGTTTTGAGTACACTAGCTCGTTATTCGCGGTCAATGGACACATCTTTCGGAAGACAGCTAGCCAACTGACAGAAGTCTGCACAGCAACCCCCATGGGTAAAGAACCCAGACGAAGGAACGCCACAAATTCGAGGGAGAAAATTGAGCGGAAGGTAAGGTCTTAATTCTGTTGATATCCGAGCCAAGTGTGCTTCTTGCGACTGACCGAAGTTTTCGCTGATTGTACCCAAACAACACACTGCTACTTGCGAACAGTGACATTTAAACCGTTGATTTAAATTGCAGGTCCGAGAAACCGAAAGGTCGAATGAGTAGCAAAAGACCATCCTTGCGGTATTCTGTTTAATTACAGCACCTCGCTCTATAACGATCGATTGTTAGTATTACGGCTGCCTATAAACTATGGCGAGCTAAAACCATAATGCATAATCCTGTTTCACGTCAGTGACGGTGTCAAAGTTACTTGGAGTCTGCGAGCACTGCTGTACGTTCGCCTTTTAACTATACAGAAACCAGCGATCGTGCGGCTTCTCTGAGAGCCCCGGCTATGGTCGTGGTTTTAGGTTTGTATGGTGCGTACACTCGCCTTTCTGTGGGAGGCATGACACAGACTCAGGCGCACTCTCTTCGGCTGTGCAAATGATAACACTCAGCAGATGCTCGCCATTTTTCTAACGGCTCACCTACTGTTCTGTTCTCTAATATCGTTCTGCCTGCACTTGTTCGAGCATCGTTCAAGGTACTCGCCTAGACTTAAGCTAGAGCTAAGTACGTATTGTATTTCCAAACGTTACTGAAATTATGCGGTTTGTTTCCAGGCCTTACCACGCTGCGTTAGTCTAGTGCCTGTCGGGACCAAACTTCCACCACTTTTCAGGAAAGACGTTCTAGGTTGTCGACGGACGACGGTGGAGCGCACAACCGCTTGCCCATTACACTCGCCTGCAACATTTCAATCAAACCGGTGGACTTAACACGACATTCAAACGCATCACTCGTTTGTCACAAAGCTTTGCGCCTGAGAGGACGTCGTGAAATCTGCCAAGTGAGTTCACAATTATTGTTCCAGTTTGTCAGATACTCCCGGGGGCTGGCGAGAAACGAACCATTTTAATAAAGGCGAGACTGGCCCCTGATTCACTATGCTTCTTGAGACTAGTCTTCCCCAGGATTCTGGCATTGAGCCGACGGTAAGTTCGACCAGAAGCAGTTTTGATCTCAAGCTTCATTGGTTTCGGTTTCAAGATGAAACAAACTACATGGAGTGGGTCGCTTCTGGGATTTGGGCAGTCATGGTTCAAACTTCATCAGGGCAAATCACCTTCACTATTAGCCTTCATGTTTCGCAGTTGTCTAACGTACCCTTGAACTAGTATCAAGTACGGGGAGTGCCCGACTGTGTGCATTTGGGTTTCCTGAGACTGTTAAAAAGTACATGATATCAGGCCATCGCGGTAGGTTACAAAATTTTGCTTCACTTCCTCATGAGCTCCACCCATTTCGTCTGGTAAACGTTAGATAATCCTTTCAATTTTGATTTAGCGGATCACGTAAATAGAGGAGTAACCGCCATAGGAAGATCATAAAATTGCATGGAAGTGCATCGGCTCGCCATGTTGTTTTCAGTACTGTCCATGCTTCTGTGAATACCTCCAGTTAGTTGACAGCAATTACTACGGGGTGTTTTTCTCTGTGAAAATCTCCGTTCGTTTTTCTCCACAGGCTCCCATAGACTACAGCGCTATCATCCGACAAATCCTCAAGGTAACCGACCGCTTCGTATCCAATCTTGGGGCGTCAGATAATGTGTATTTCCGAGCGTTTTGGTGTATTGTCGTGAAGTTTGACTGAACGTGATACAGCAAAAGGGTCTGTCCAGTCCGAGTACCTTGGCCACTTGCCCCATTCTCCTCCGTAATTTTTTTATCTAACGTTGCACCCCATCTTAAACTGGCGCCACATATTTACAAGAACGATCTCCAACCACAATGGATAGGAGGTACAAGGAAGCAGGAGCAGTGAGGAGCACAGAGCGAGTTGCACGCCGTCATGATACGGGCCCACAATCGCTTCAGAGAGGAAAGCTTCTTCGATAAAGACACGAGAAACCTAGGACAGTCTTCTGACATCCGCCGTTGGTTTCCAAGTGCCTTCTGGTGACTGCGATCAACTAGGTTAATTGCTGTTGACATGAATGTCCTTTTGCCTGGTGGTATATCTACCAGCGATTCAACAATGTCAGACGTCCACCTCATCAGCCTGGATCCACCTAACAAGTACATTCTGCGTAAACCACACTTGACACCATTAATCGCCAGGCGTACACAACGAAACCATGTAGTCGTCGAACTAACGGCTCTTATTTAAAATTTCACCGGGCAGTTTACTAAAACAATGGCCGTTATCGGCTGCAGTCCCCCTGAACCTGCGTGACGAGCAGAAAAGTGCAGAAGTGGCCCCGATAGGATGGAACGTATCTCAAACGTATCCAGCGGACCAAACGTTGATTCATTGTCCCACCAAAGTAAGCTAAATGCTCATCTATTCCTTTCGGGAACTTTCACCTGCAGAAAAGCTACATCTGCGTATGAAGATAGAACTTATGTACAATTGTGAAGCCCTAACAAAACACTCATGAGGTTGTTTGCTAGAACAGACCGTTGCAACAAGACGTTGGTAAAACAGACGTCTTTTTGCTTCGTCTAGTGGTCAAATACAATAGGCACATTCCTGGGTGTAATCGGGTTCGACAACAGGTGATAAAGTTAGTACTACCAACGAAGGGAATTACCACCCCTGATGTCAAATTTCGGTAAACAAGCGTTAGCCAGGTATGTCTCAATGCCACAGTTATATTTATGTCCTAATTCGGCGTTCGTGAACCATTCATCGGTAGCTGGAAAATCTCACACCACCAGACTGCCTCGGCAAACTCATTTTGTGTTGACCATCCTGGAGCGTAGCAGGGAGCTCTACGCTACACGCCGTTCGCTAATAGTTAAAAGAGTCCGCCATCTCACTAAATAATCCGCGCTCGACAAACTCAATATCGGACATGTGTTAATCAATTGTTCTAGCTCAGCCACCATTAGCCAGTGGACTTCAACTTCGTTGTTTATGGACAAATACACATCGGACTCGCAAAGTCGAACGCAAAAACGGATTCCACAAAATGGGGTTGACTACAGATCTTTGCTCGCTGATCTATTACCCATTATGCCTCAGGTACATCACAGCCCGGGAGTGAACCGACTTTTTTACCTTCAGCGAAAAAAAACAAAATGGTCAGATAATGTCGGCAAGGACTGTCTTTCTCGGCTATAACCGCCCCTAGCCATACCGGCAACCTCTCAACTCTAGAATCCATGTAGTGCATGATCCTACTTTCATAGTCTCAAAATTTAGTTTGTAAACTCACCTCCCAAAGTTTGAATGAACCCATCCCATTTGATGGGCGAAAAGTCCCCATTCTGCCCCATTACAAATGGGGCTGTGTGCCGCTTGGGTATATGGGGAGCTGTGCCGAAAATGAATGGCGAATGCTGTAATGATGGCGTCCGAGTGTATCAGTTTATACAGAAGCGTAGGATTCAACCTTAGTCTTAGTAACCAGGGTGAATCAATAACAAGTGTTTGACAACGTTCACTATGGGTGGGTGAGGATGAATATCCTACCAAGCTTTTGGTAAATGATCGTTGGAGATTTTCTAAATCTAGTCTGTCGGATTCGTGTAGATGGCAGTAAATGAAGGTTCACCACCCAAGTTGAGGTCGAGCACACATATTGTAGATGTCGTAGGTAGATAGAAACAACCACGTGATGACATCCGATGCAATCGCTTTCAGGAATGACTCTTCGTCGACCGGCTTCTGTCAGAAATGCTGACAGAGAAACAGGCTGAACATATAATTCAGATATGTAATTAACTCACAAACATGGTGGCATATTTTCCATTGACTTTTACCTTGACATCTAGGTCGGTAAACACAGAACCATCCGTTTCTCTAGAACAACGCGAAATCGAGTGCTTCTGCAAGATGGAAGTATGCATTCCACCGTGAAAATTCCGATTAAAGCCATTTCAAAACGCTAAGCCGATTAGAAAGGCCAACATACCTTTGTCGAAGAAAAAGTAAAACACTTACTCCATCAAAAGTGCGAATATGAACCATTTTTAAGTATCGCGGACATTTTCCATGGCAACACAAGTGTTATATTCGATAAAGTCTATACATTTTTTCTGAACTATGCATTTTACGATTTTACCAAGGTTTGAGAAATCTGTCTTCGTACCCGAACGGTCGTTTCGAACTCATTTTGGCCCTTAACCGCCATGCTGGCGAACTACATACATATGTCGGTGCTTCAATTTTAATGACGTAGGTTTCATTCAGAACGACTGTTTTAATTAGTCTGACTGGACTGTATGCCAGGAGGAACCCTTTCTCTCGTTCAAAGCAGTGACTCGATACCTCAGATTTCCTCAATTGTTTTCAAATCGCGAAGTCGCTGTGTTTATATGCCTCACAGCCGTGAACACCGCACATGGGTTTCAATACTCTGTTTTGTGTCTTGACACCAAGCAACCGAAGCATCATCTTTCCTCGGTTTCACATACCGTTATTCCAGCAACGGCATGTTTCCATATAAACTAGGCGTATGCAAATTCATGATCGTCACCTCAAACCGCATGCTGGTGGGGCTTATTTACCGTTCCAGCGAAGTCCAGTACGCCCAGTAACTCCTGGGAATCTTCACGTAGGCGTACAATTCGGCTCTCACTGAGGTGTTCCAGGTTGGATCGTGTAATATTTTGACCGGACGAGCCAATAGGAACCGAAATTCGCCTTTTTCAGACCCAGTCAAATTATCATGCGCAGAATGCCGACCAACACTTATGGTAGTCGTGCCTTCACTCACTTTTTGCATGAAGCGGGGAAACCTATGAGCAGGATGTAGTAGATTGGTCGCACAATTTAACTCGGATGGATAGTTCAGTTGGGGCAAGTTTAACTGAAACGCCTCCATTAGAATAGCCAAACAGTTGAGAAACGTACAGTCTCCCACGGCCCGTCCCGAGTATTCAAGCGAGTCTCTGGTGGCAGCTTGAATTATTCCACAAGGCACACCGACTCCTTACCCCATAATTTTTATGGCCTCCATGGATCCCGCTTCGCCTGGTTATAACGCACAGTCTTCGATGGCTGTCTTAGCCCGACGTAAATAAAGTGGGACAATTTCTGCTCCCCCTTTTTTAACCGAGTGAGCTCTAAACTTCTTATGAAGTTGTGGAATTTCGAGGGTGATTCGTTGAAGGTATTCAGTTGGGTTTTGGTTGGCCCACAGTGACGAATAGGTCGCACGTACACTCATCCATGAAACTCCCTCTGAACTCAGGCATTTAGTCTTCAGGTCTTGCGGGCTGGAATGACACTTGTGTCCGTCCTGTCCGATGAAACTTCAGTCTTACAAAACACGGACCTTTCACTAGGCATTATGTAAAATTCTCACTGTGCCCTCAAGTATTTTAAAACTCATTAATTCAGACGCGCTTCTCCCTCAAGAAAGCTATCAAAAGTAGAAATCGCGACCTACACCTGAAACTGAACTTTAAAAGCAGTGCTGAATACATACAATGACACTCTGACGTCACTATCGGTTCGCTTCACTTGGGGGATATGTAACTGAGAGCTGTAGATTGAAGAGAGGAATATCTACCGCAGGCGCAGTTGCAAAAGAAACGGCAATCGATGGGCGATTATCTTGAAAGCGTCAGTATGCTGCTGACAAGACTGACATTCTTGCTGCAATTAAGTCACATTCTATCGGCCCTGACACTACAAGGGGTTAACTGATGAACCTTGCCCAACTGACGTATAGCCATGGACACCTAATACAAAGAAGATACAAAGCATCGATAATCCAGGACGTCCATGATTCTTCGGGCTACGTTCAGCTCACCCGTAACGTCCATCGATATGTTGAATCTCACGTACTCACGTCTGTAGCATGACGAGCGTCCAGCAAGCTTTCAATCTGCTGGGCAACCGATCTCGATTAAAAATGGTGGTTGCGAACGTGAGTTTGTTATGGATAGGGTGTTAAACTAGAAAAAATATTGAAGACCAAGGGGAAGGAAATAACTGCCAATTTCGTCATTGAACTCACCAACTGCACGAAGTCTGGGATTGAAACTTTTCGTGAACACGGCCGAATGCGACAACTAACGTGGTGGCAAGACGATAGATTGTAACTGGCACTGGGGCTACAGATGGGCCACAGTTTAGCAGTGAAAAGTAAAGACGGACTACCTACCCAGGAACATGCTTTGACAAATAAACTACATTAGGACATATATATCAGAGTTATTGTTCACCGGAAAAACATTCACCGCGCGCGTGATGGCTGTGCCAGTTATCGTGATGCTTGTCCCCAGGTTTGTAGCCCAGGGTTTCCCCAGCCTCATATTAAAGCGGATCGGAAGTCACAGCGAGAAGACGGTGGACCTGCAAACAAACTTTATTCATTGATTTGCTCACCGTTCACAAGCGGACTTCAACGCAACGATTAGGGCGCCAGCGAAATGGACGCGGCAGAACCTCCAGCACAACCGCATGGCAGCCGTCAGAGAGATCGAATGCCAATGTAACTTATAGTCGACCTTCAGAATCCAAACAGGCGTCAGACTGGCTGGGCGGCGTTCCCAACGGTAATAATTAAAACGTTGTTATCCTAGTGAATGTAGCCTACAATAGTAGATATGGCGCAGATCCATTATACAGCTACGAGTAAAACTGCGATACCTACGTCAACGCACTAACTTTGGTGCTAGTGGTTTTTGGCAAATTTACATTTGCCAGGTTGTGTGAACTGTTGCGGTGGCACTGGCGAGGCAACTCTCACGTCCCAGGGAGTTTAAGGCTTTGGGAACGTTGAAGGTGATCTCACAACACAGTCCTCTAAAGAGGGCTCGTAAATGCTACTAAGAAGATTTCTATTGTGAGATGAGGAACAGCCAGCGATCGTTGCCACCAACTCTCTATGGAACACACGACAATCACCGCACATCCAACATGGACAACTATATTAAAAAGGGCACTCAGAATTCAGCATGCTTTCAAAGCAATTGGGTGGATGAGGGTGATACGTGTATCGTGTTCAGGTCTCTCATCCCCGTACCTTATTGGTTGTCGATGCGATCATTTTCCGTCCTTTCAGGGAAATAGATGAATCTAATATCTCTGCGTTTTTATTCTGAGGCACACTTCACGGAATTGGTATTTAGCATTCCTCGCTAACCTACTTACCTTGGCTTCGAATATTATGCCTAAGAGTCCAGAGCCTCCAGTCAGCAGGACCCGGTCACCAACTTTCACGTTTCGTTCAACCCTAGTATAATTACGTTGTGCCTAGATGGCGGATAGTTAGTTCCCGTTCCAACGTTTCCAAATCACGTTGACCAGTTATTAGGTCTGCCTTCACCCTCCCGCGTACCATTCCAGCAGCCTGATATGGAATCACGACAGGTCGGATTTCGTTTTTGAAAGCATAAAGTAGTTTGGCCGTGAGACCGAGGGTACGTCCGAATTTTTATGGACTGGAATCAACGTTCTGTTATTTGGGACTCACAACTTCTGTCAAAGAATTGTAGAAAACTGAGAAAATGCCCACTACGCTGTTCCTGACAGCAGTGGAACTAGTGTCTTCTGAAGGGTTGAAACTAAATGACTGCAAGTGTGTGTGGTTACATCATCAGTGGCTATTACGTCCGAACTTTTGATGATCCCTCTAGCTAGGATCAGTCCACTCACACTGTTTGTCGACAGGCCTGATCTCGAACGTACACTTGCTGCGTCACAGACGGGAGTACTCCAGATCTAGCCCATCGACAGAAACTGCGAGTAGACTAAACGTGACTCGAAGGATCACTGGACGTTCCAGGTTAACGGCCGCTAATGATATAACCGCATACCTGCAATTAACTATTTTCCAATCTTCTGACGACATCCGTTCCGCCACTGTCGGGAACATCAGCGAAGATATCCGTTCTCTCCCGCCTAGGCTGCAAATTCTGTTTAGGGGATGCTTAAATCAAGGGCCTTGATTGCACGGTGGAATTGTTGAACTGTACAGAAAAGCGTTCACCTGTTGGGATGAGGCACTATCAGAAGAAGTTGATTGGCCACTATCTTTTTGCGAGCCAATTCCTTAATTACAGCTCCTTCAGATAATCCCGATGCATCTACGGTGATTGTGGCCGGTTCACCGGGCTACTGACTTCACAACAGCACTGCAGACTTGTAGCTCCTTTTGGTCAGTGAAGACTAGTGGTTCCGGGCACCAAGTTCAGTGTACTTCAACTGCTTCAAATTGATTCAGCCGGAGGTCACGCAAACTTTGCAGAGCGAGCAGAACTCCGAGAACGGTGGCTTGCGAGCCCCTTTCAGGCGATGGGGGTTGGGGGTAAAAACCGGGAAGCGGCTAACATTTGAGGTCATTCAGCCTATGGTTGAGTGGTCCAGTCCCGTCTGGTGAGGTGCTGTGGCGCAAACTACCAACGAGGCCTCAGTGAATTTGGATTCAGTTCCGTTGGTGCTTATAACAAGTGGATCCAAACGTTAAAGAAGCGTTTATGGATAGAAGACATGTGCTGTCGCAGTGAAACTGACTGAGACCGTCAACCACATATTCACTAGCAATGACTACCCAACGGGCACCTCCAAAGACCAGATACTGAAAAGTCTGCGCGGCACTTTTGAGGACAAAACTTATGTTCAGCAACTGGAACAGGCAAGACTGTTTGATTGTTTCGGGCCGTAGGAGCATGATAGACACGCTGGTGAGCTGTACCAATCCGGATGTCGAAAACTGGGATGTCAGTCCATCCCGGCTCATCTAAGTAGAGAAAGTCATGGGAAGACAATAAGATGGAACGTATTCACTCTCACACAGCGGTAAATTACGCTGTACTCTACGCCAATGTGACTGGATAGTGGAGCACTAACCTACAAAAGTGTAAAAGAGGTACATTCACAGTTTTAACAGTGGTGTCCTGCACGTGTGAAAGAAGGCGGTTAAAGAAGTTGTCTTCCCAAGAGAAATTTCCATTACTCAACAACCAACAATTGTTGGTGAATAGTAGGTAGGCGGGTGAGTGAAAAAGGGATCTTTCAGTGGCCCGCTTCAGAGGTGATTTAGCCAACGGGACGTTGGATCCGACAAAGTTCGTCTGGTAAGTTTGCCATCCTTCGTTTCGTATGATGCGAAGCAGTGAATCCGTTTGAGCACACTCGGTCCCTTTGTAGAAGTCCTATCCTAAACTTGATTTTTCTTGTCTCTACTGTATATAATAAACGGCCGCGGTGGATTTTGTACCATAACTCTACATAAGATATTTGCCTTCTTTTTATGATTATTATTGCTTGTCTGTTAAGACTTCCCTCTTGATGTCGTCTGACACGTTCTCACATTCATCCACGCCAGTATGTTTCAATTGGCTCATTTTCCGCTGACTATTAGCTACTTGTGGACTCTTGTTTAGTTACCCCAGTCTGAAGCCTTTACTGTATGATTTGTGTATCCGGTTGGTTCATATTCAACGTGAAATAGCTCTTTTATTGTCATTTTATCAAGGAGTACCGTATAAGTTCAAATCTTTTGACCCCCTTTACTGATGTCTTTTGAATTGAAATTTAGTCTCGTTAAACCGACCGTCTGAATAAGCGCTGCTGGAGCTGCCGAGTAAGCGCTACTGATTGGCCTATCCTAAATCACCAGCAGCGATTTAACACAGCAATTCTCACGGGTATTTCTACACGGTAACGAAGTGCCTTCCGCAGATAAGGGGTTCGGTTCCGGCAAGGGTTGTAAACTGCTCTACCAACGTTTAAGTAGCTGAGTGGAAATTTAACCGGAAACCACATGACTGATTCAGCATGCATTTGAGGTATAGGCAATGCATTGTAGCCAGCAATATTTAGATAAATTAAAATGAAGGATGCGGCTCTTATCCAACAAGGTCCGACGTGTTGTCTTGCACTGTGACTCTCACAACGTGAGCTTTTAGGTTCAAGGGTCCGACCACAACCTTATTTTAGTCGGGTCATAAGTTGTTGTTTTCAAGCTAGTGCTAGTGGGCGGAAATGAGTGGCCATTTCACGTCCATGGAGGACAGGGAAGTGTGCGAAAGAACAGATGCAAATGGGCCTCCATCAAAAAAGGTGGACCCCCCTGAGTCTAACATTTTATCAGGCTAGCTATTCAGGCATACTAGTGAATTAATGCACTCCTCCTGACCGTTGTTGTGATGCCTTTACTAAAGAGAGGGAGGATGACGATGTTGATAATAGTCTCCAGGTAGAGTACTGACAGGCAGAGCGGGCAATTGTTGAGGGCTGGTGATATTTCCTACTGACACACTATTTTGTGCGGTCAAATATGTCATGGACCTCCTCAAGAACATTTTGTGTTGAACTGGTATATTTTGCGCAGCGGCGATCGAGGTCGGATATCAACCCCTTAATCACCGTCCTCAGAATGCGCCAGTCCTGCTGAAGTGGCTGCCTATGTTGAGTGTGTGACGGTGGCTGTGTGTAGGATAGAAATATGGTGGCTACACCCCACCCCGCAAATTATTTTTTCCGTCTTGCTAACCAAGCTAATTCCTACGTCTGAACTGTGTAAGACAAATTGTTCCGTCGGCCAATCTTAGCATGGACCTACGAACCAGGCTGACTAAAGTTCACTGGTGAAAAACTGTTTTCTCGCGGGCACTCGGTTTCTACTTTCCACCGCTAAACTATGGCCCATCTGTAGCCCCAGTGCCAGTTACAATCTATCGTCTTGCCACCACGTTAGTTGTCGCATTCGGCCGTGTTCACGAAAAGTTTCAATCCCAGACTTCGTGCAGTTGGTGAGTTCAATAACGAAATTGGCAGTTATTTCCTTCCCCTTGGTCTTCAATATTTTTTCTAGTTTAACACCCTATCCATAACAAACTCACGTTCGCAACCACCATTTTTAATCGAGATCGGTTGCCCAGCAGGTTGAAAGCTTGCTGGACGCCCGTCATGCTACAGACGTGAGTACGTGGGATTCAGCATATCGATGGACGTTACGGGTGGGTCGAACGTAGCTTGTAGAATCGCTAGAACCTGGTGACCATCAGTGGGAACATGACCTAGTGACGTGATTGTTTTGCTCAAACGTTTGGGGGTAATATATTGTCTTCCTCATTGAAAAGGCAGCGAACGTTGGTTGATCCACGCAATCGAAGCGCGAGAAGCTGTTGTGCGACAAACTAGACTACCAGACTGTTAGGATCCACGTCCTGTGAACTGAACTGGACTGACTTGAACTGAAACCTCCACTGAGCTCCATTTAATGATGAACGCTAGCTTTGTATTGCTGATTGATTTTAATGATATCAAGTTCCTTCTCAGAGTCCATCAGCCTTATGGACCGCATGAAACCCGCGTTTTCTCGTTCACTGTCGCGAGCATGGTTCCAGTGCTTGTTTAGCACACTGTCGTCGGGTAATGTTTGTTAAAAATCGCACTGAGCACTTTCGTGATAACGGAAGCTTCATAGTTTTCGCTGAAGAAGGTTGAAAATTTTAAGTTTATCTCGTTCTGTCCGAAGAATTATTCCACCCAGTTTACGTACACCGGGTTATTTTAGGTTCTGTGGTGAAGTGTTCCAGGGTCGCATTCATGGCAGTACTAGAAACATAGACCAGAAGAAGTGTATTCCTTTTTAGAGATGTGGGCAGAACGGAAGGCATATTGTAGTCGTTGACTGTGATTAACCAATGAAATTTGACGGCCGGTTTCCTAACGGTACTGAATTGAAACAGATATTTCTGCATAATGGTCACTTCCCGAAAATTGTTTTGGGACAGACACAGTAATGGACCAAAGATATGTTGGTAAAACGATGTCACTTTTATTGTTTACCCTAGCGGGTACTAGAATATTGTGGTTAGAAGCACAGTAGAGATTTTACTTCTTTTGCAGTCGTAAAATAGTTCGGAGGGAGAATGACCTTGTTACAATTTCGGCCGATTAACTTGTGTGATGATAGTAAAGTTGATACACTAGTAGGCACATCAGAAATGGTATAACTCTTATTGTATTTGGCTGTTCGTGGTCTGTGGTTGCATGCCAAATGAAGCTCCGGGGAGTCCGTAGATGTTGAAGGCTACACGAAGCCATGACCTCTATAACGACATGGCTTGAAAAGCACGACAGCATAATACTATACCTTTATGAATAGTGCGCATCCTCCATATCGTCCAGCGCTACGATGCTAGTGAAACGTGTGGCAATCCATGAACCTTGCGTACGTACATGCAGTTTCCAAAATATACCAATCTTCATTTACCAGGGTGGTGTTGGAGTGAACAGAAAAGTGTAGAATCTGAAAACGCACATCCCACTAACCAATGGTCACGCTTCGGAGTGAAACAAATTGAGCGACTTTTTCGGATGGGAGGCCACTTATGTTAAATTAAAAATTGTTGAGAAAACGATCATCTCGTTCCAGAAACTCAGAAAGCGTCCCTGGATACCGGCGTCCAGTCGCTTGAGCCCTGCACACTAACGTCTCTTTCATCAGGCCATTGGAACGTTTAGAAGTTCGGGATGGCAGAGGTGTTCGACGTGATTTTCAAATCGTCATAGGAAAGTCTATACACGGCTGTTGTTATATCGCATCCAACCCAAATTCCTTGTGGCCAAGATAGCAACGTACGCGGTAGGCTGAACGACACAACGGGTAACATATTAGGTTTGAGTAATTCAACTCAAGCCCGGATGGAAGTAGTTGCCACGAAGATTAATTGTGGAGAACTGTCTGAGTTGTCACAGTGCACAAAGGATCGTCTCATAACTAGTTTATCTGCTAGATGTGTCGTTCACAAAAACACTAGTGCTAGCTGGGCGATCTTTCCACGTCACTTGAAGCATCATTCGCTCCAGGCTACGTGGGTTTGTGAGACCTGCTTTTAAGGACGTAGAAAAACCTTGGATGTCCATGCCGATCTCCCGAAGTTAAAACTTGACCCCGCTTAAAAGTTAAATTGTCGTCCTGGGCTTTTGCTTAATGTAGGGAGCATAATTCCAAAGGGAAAAACGGAAGCCGAATTATTATGGAAAGCGTCGTGTGGAATAGTCAACGGAACAATGCATGATGTAATTGAGAAACTCTAGATATACTGAAGTTCCAGGTCCAATCAGGTGAGACTTCAAACGCATAATTAATGCCATTCATGCTCTAGTGGAAGGCTTGCTGAGAGTCCCACGATTGAGCGGGGGTGACCTGGGTGGCCTCCACTGTTCAGCCACTTAGCAGAAGGGATGTCATTTGACACTTTTGCGGCTTAGTTAACCATCCCATACGGATAACTTCAACAAACCACGGCGTATCGTCGATAGGCTGTGTCAGTTCGTGTAAGATAAGTGGGCAGAGACAGACGACTTAGTCGTTAAAACTGGGTGCAAGCCAATCTTTGCTGAACTTCGTGAGTTGGCGAGCAAGCAGGTTTTCGGGGAAAATAAATCGCACGAAAGTGAAAGATGGTTAGTACTTTATCGGTACGTGCTACCCAAACATGCGGCGCAAAATTGAGATACTGACCATTTCCGGCGTTAACAGCTGTAACCAGTGGTTCGTGTCTTAACTAACAGGGGGGTAACCTCTTCACAATTTGCTTTCATGAAATTGTTCATTTTGTTTTCGGAAGCAAACTACTTGAAAATGCTTATGGACAACTTTCTGTGTATTGACAAATATTCGCTGGTTTCACTAGTTTATTGCGGAGTTGGAAGTATGTTGCTTGTAAATTTCTGCCTCAAAGTGTTCCCTTAGGAACCGGTGACACAGGAAGTATGGTTTCATCGCAGGTTCGATCACGGTTTGACAGTCGCACTTTGGTCCATCTGCTTCGAGAACGTGGACTGCTGAACTGGTGAGAGTTTGTAAGTTGTGTTCGGTATTGTCGCAGCTATCAGCACCATAACAGTTGGTGAGGTTGCATCGTCTTGTTATGTAGCAGTGAAGTGATAAAAGCAAGGACTGTACGGAGAGTGAAGGAATAATTGACAGAAAAGGGAAAAGAAGAAAGTGGAAGGAGGTAACAATAACAAAGGTGTAGTGGGATTGGAATGGTGCGATTACCTAATTTGGAAAGGTTCGGCCAATCAGAATTTCCGCTGAGGGTGTTGCAGGCGGACTTGCAGCCGATCGGCGGCAACCAATCACAACGCCTGTCAGCTGTTGTATCAACTTTGCATTTGAGAAGCGGTGATTAAAACAAGTTGTTTTGACGCACAGCTGATTTGAATAGAGTTTTTCAATGCCAGCTCGTGAAATGTTGCAGCAACCTGGCCAGCCAAGACGCGCCAACCTTCGCTGCCCAATAGCAATCAGCGATTTCAGCGATTTCAGCGAACTGTTCACGGGTTCCAGGTTGGACGCTCAAGTCACCCGGACCCAGTCAGTTTGTCCGTTTTGATGTCAGCGGTGTTCCGTTGACCTAAAAGACAGTCATTGAAAACAGGGTGTAACACCGCTTTTGGGGGTTACAGGGAATACCGAGAACACAGTAAAATGCTAATCTAACAATTTCTTAAGTGAGAATCTAATGGCACTTTGAAGCGGTTCCTAGAACAACAGCTAACAACCCCCAATGGAAGGTCATTTTAGTGGTTGATAACTGTGTGAGGGAAGGACTGTTGCCTAAGAAAGGTCCAGGGTCGAGGCATATAGAGCTTCTTCTCGTGACACCTTCAACTGTTATCAACTATTGTGGTAAACAACTGGTGCATGAGTCCTGTGCGGAAGAAAAAGTACGTAAGGATTAAGCCGCCGCGGAGTCTTCGAAGTTCAGGTGGATAAGGATCAAGAATTTCCAGAGAGACTCGTGAGAGAAATGCCGCAAGAAAGTGGCCATTTTGGTGGTTACTCGTTGGACACGCTCGGTGGCGAGTATGTCCTTCTTCGAGCCGGTGTATACGACTTGATTTGCATAATCAAGCAATGGTGTTATATAGACCTTGTATAGCGATTGAAAAGCCTGCCTATCTATTCGGGGAAAGGCTCTTTTTATCATCCCGACAGTCCAAAATCTCTTTTTGCTAGCCATCTGATAGGGATGAGAAAAGGATAAACTAGTCGACAGCCAAATCCCTAGGCCCTTATCAAGGTCAGCTTTCGTGATATCCGTTGCACATTGTGCACTATGTATCACGAATATGTTCCCTGAGTCTCCCCCGAGCTACATATGAGCACACTTACTGTAGTTCAGAAGGAGACTCCAGTCTTCTGACTGGCCCTTAATACGGTCTAGGTCAATCCGCAGTGCACTGGGATCAAAAGCATTCCATATTTTTGAACCATCAGCATAAAGGAGGGTATTGCTAGAAATAAGGTCGGGAAGGTCACTGATGCATATTAGAAACAACAGTGGACCGAGTGCGGGCCCCTGAGGAACTCCATCGGAGATCAGAGAAGAAGTTTAGATCCGGCTTTTACCCTAAAAGTTCTGTTATCAAGAAAGAATGTAATCCAGCGAAGAACTTTCCCTGGATCCCATAGGTTTCTGCCTTATGTACGGGAGGACCGTGTGGGACACGATCAAATGCCTTAGCAGAGTCGAAGAAGATGGCATCCTAGATATGATCACTGTCTTTGGCGTCTGCCGGACTATCCATGAAAACAAGCAGATTGGTTATGCATGACCGACCGGGGAGAAAGCCATGCTGAGTATAAGAGGAAAGACTATTCGAGAAGAAATGCTCAAAGATGGCGCGTTTTAACAGCGGTGAGGCTGATCGGTCGATAACTAGCAGGGGAATGACGATCTCCTGCGTCAAATATAGGCATGACAGTGACCTCTTTTCATGCCTCTGAGAGAATGCTGGTCCGAAGTGTCTGTCTAAACAAACTATGCGGGGGCGCCGCCAAACCAACGACCGCTTCTTTAAGGATCCGAGGATGGATCCCTTCTGGTCCCATTGCACTATAAGGGTTAATCTTAAGAAAGAGATCCGGAACGTCGAGCACAGGGAATTCGGCCGTTAGGAGTAGGTATTGGACAATGTTCCTCGGAAGAATCGGATGCCAGCTTGCCGGAACCACATTGTATACTGCTGTATAGTAATATTTGAAAATACCAGCAATCTTCTGAGGGTTGGAAGAGGGTTAATCGTCGGGAAGCCGCAGAGAAAGCGCTGAGGTCTTAGTTTTTCTCTGGCGAACACAGTGAACACTGATGAACATTGTTGTTCTTCCAAAGCAAGGGTGAAGTTTTCCCGATAAATTGGGATTGTTCGATACCACTGATACCGCTGTTCTGATTTTCCTCATCCGGTGGCTTAGCACGCAGCAGAAAGTGAGCGAAGATATATGTATCCGGCTGCCAGCGGACATCTTGGGATAATCAAAGAGTCTAGTTGCTTTCTGAATACATCGACCGACGGTTCCAGGACAAGCATCCCTGGTAATGCATCCCATGTCCAGCAGATTTGGGCAGCGAACCTATCGCCCACAAAAAGGCTATTACGTAGTACAGAAACCCCGCGTCTATGGCCCCTGAGACTCAACGTATCACAGGCGGTGATGAGATTTTGTTAGATTGGTTTTGAAAGCACATTATCTTGTGTGTTAATATCAGGTAGCCTCTCAAATGCCTGTGGGCTAAGGAGAAGCAATTCCAATCCTGAAAGACGGTTCCTATACGATAAGGAAAAAAGACCCTCACCTACCTCTGCGGCCCTCCACTGAATAGCCCCTAGAGGGGTTTCGTCTTCTAGGAGCAGGAGGTTGCGAAAAGCTGCAATTATTCCGCTGATAACCATTAGTGAAGGTGGACTTAATTTAAAATCTCTCGATATCGGCAGAATATCAGTTCAACTCATTCGAGGAGTTAATTTTCAAACGACTTGACTTTCGTTTTCAAGTACTCAAATGAGCCTACTATTTTTGATCTCTGGATTATTGTTGTCTTTCCACGTCCTTCCGCCTCATTAATCACTCGAAATTATTTGCACAGGGACAGACCAGGGACTTGCGGTGCGTTCACCACTGTACATGAGCATGGCTCAAGCTACTCAATAATGAACGTTCACGTTGATTAACGGCTGCGGGGCATGTTGCTTGAAACTGAACTTTCGATTTGCAGGCAAGCCGTAATTCCGTGAACAAGTGGAAGTAGGGACCAGGTGGGTCTTTTACCATATGGTACGATGAGCGCGGTTTGAGTTGCAGTTTGTGGATTGAAAAAACTAGGCAAACGGTAATCTTTGCAAGGCCCTGCTTTACCGCCAGCAGTTACGTTAATTTTAACCATGGGTGACCAAGATGTAACAGTAACTAAAAAATGGCCACGGGACACAAGTGGAGTCACCCAATCTAATCCAAGGCCGTCTTGATAAAACAACCAAGGTCAAAATCGCCAAAACTTTAGTGGAACCATCTTTGAGATCCCTAAAATCCGAACATCCTTTTGAACTGAGGAATGCTTTTTCTGTACCGCCGCACCCATTCATGCTGTCACTCACTAACGTGACGGTTAGTTCTCTAGTCTAATCGCCGCGGCTCCTCTCATTGCTGTGTAATAGACCAGCATTACATTCATTGCAACAGGCTACGTTCTCAGAGATACCAGTGTTTCAGTCGTTTGTATGAAGATTACTGCCAAGCAATTGGGATACTTGTTTGAATTCACTGGGTCGGCACGAATTCCTGTGAATCTTTGTCGCTTTTGGCAGATAGCACGCAGTTTTGCAGCAGATTTCCTCAGGTTGTTTGCCCCAGTGTCATGACTTGTGCAGGTTCTGAGTAATGTTCTTATCGGCGTTAGGAATATCCGCCCACAGTCTGCATAACTTTAGTAAATCAGGTTGAATCATCCACTAGTGTTAATGCGTACTGCATGCTAGAACGTTGTTGATGGTTCAAGTCAATCGGGAAGACGTCGGTGGAACACTGCGAAGCGGTTCACAATAGTAGCTGTTTCAACCTGACTGAGTACAGCTATGAATAACACTAGAAGCTGCTCCATCCGGTTGACTTAGGTCATCAACAACGTCTCAGAATGCAGTATGCGTTCACACTAGGGCTATTCCAACTTGATTCACTTAAGCCATATAGACTGAGTATGCATTCAAACCAGTAGTTGCTTCGACAGGATTCATTTAAGCTGTTAATAACGTCTCAGCATGCAGTATAGTTTCACATTAGTAGCTGCTCCGACCGACTGTCTTAAGTTAATAACGTCTCAGCATGAGTTATGCGTTCACACTAGTACCTGCTATACCCAATTGACTTAAGTTACGATGAGCGTCTGAGTATGCACTGTGTGTTCACACTAGTAGCTGCCCCTCCCGAACCCTCTATGCCATGAGCAATTTGGAGAACGAACACATGCCGGAAGAGATGAGAAATTTGTACTGGAAGCGTCTGGAATACATGGCAGTCATCATCTTTGATTCATTTGATTGCCATATTGGCTGGAATATTTTTCTGAGCCACAACAGATACTTAGCGTTCTAACCACCAAGCTGCGACTAGCCAAGAAGTATACCTCCCAAACATCGGTGTGCTGCTTGGGTTCATCGGGTTCTGTATATTGTTCCGTATGAATGCCACGCGACCTCAATCTAGTTAGAGACAATGCAGTAGATTGAATAGAATTTACTTCTGAAGAGTCTCGGTGATACAGTGGGACGTGATACCCTTTTCTTACGCCGTTCCGTATAAACCGAAGATGGAAATAACCATGTGATGGCGTCATTACCAACCATCTCTAAGAGCAACATTTCATCACCAAATACCTAGCTGAAATCTTGGAAATAGGAAGAAGCATTATAAATATCGTATAGAAAAGAAAGCTAGAAATTTTATCATACATGTTTCACTATCAAATGTGTTAGTGTTCTTGTTGAAGTGCAATGTCAACAATGTGTTTTAGTATATTTCCACTTCGACCATATCTTCAAAACGCCGCAAAATGAAGCACTCTCAGGATATAGGATGACGTATTTCACCTCGAAAATTGCAATGATTGCATTTATAAGAAGTACGCACTATGCCTGAAATTCCGATTTTAAAATTTCTAAAAATAGTCAAAAAACAAAAATTCGCGCCAAACGGACCTTTCTGCCTTTTGAACGACCTTCAAGGCGAATCCCGTGGAACGGATAATTACCCTTCAGCAATTCCTAGAAAGTGATGGGAGATTGAGGCGATTGTGCGTTTGCACGAAAGCTTGCAGAATTACCCTCGAATAGACGAGCTACGAAGCTAGTTTGAACTCTTCAAGTACACTGGCAGAGATTGTGGAACAGCTACCGTCCCGTCCACAATTTGAGTAGACCAAAGGAGCAGACCAGATTATCTCGTCCCTAGCGAGCCGACGTTTACCGGCCCAAGGAGATTGTTGCACGCTGCATGGGAGCGGTGTGAGGCAGATTCAGGCAAACTTCAGAGAGTGGTCGTGATGCTCGTGACAACATTTGTTCAAGTGTATTTAGGGAGAGGGATTCGAAGAAAGAGAAGGCAAAGATCTTGAAATTTACTACCTCAGAATCCTGTCTTTTAAACTGCGGCTTTTTTGCGCACACTCTTTAAGTATGCCCTGAGTTCACGAAGCTTAGAGTAAGAACTACGGTTTAATGCACGACGACTAGGCGATTATTTTGAGTGCATTCATGTGTTCCGTACCGTTGTTCATGTTGGCAACCTCTGTTTTTGGAGCCCTTGATCCAGAGTTGTGGCTCGTGGCTCTGACAAGAGAGTTCAGTAGCCGGCCTATGAAAAGGATTCAAAGAGGTTTTTTCAGCCTGATGCACAAACCTCTGACGATGTACTAAGCTTTGTTAAGGATATTTTACTAGGCTAACTACCGGCTGTCGAGTCCACTGGGGGAACAATTATTTAAGGAGCTGAGCGGTCTGAAGCAACGCACCCGGAATAGTTGTTCCACAGGTTACGGGTGGACGACAAAAGGCCATAGGTCCTCCTCAGAGACATGCGGCAGACACTGGAAAAATCCCGATTACCCGCGTCTTTTCTGCAATAGCCGTAGGTGTAGACAACTGTTTGAGCATACATAAGGATTTTGTCCGTGTTACCCTCATTTCCATTGGGCAAGCAATAAGACTTAGCCGACGCAGTACATGAACATTTTGGGGGCACTATGCCTTCGTCATTAGTTGGGCAGGTGGTGATCTACAGCAGTCTTGCGAAATTTTCTGGCCGCGAAGGTGGACAAAATATCAGTCGGGCGTAAGACACAGTGAAAATAGTAAGCATAGCTCATAGAAACCAAACAATGACACAGCTCAATTGCGACAGGAAAGTCGAACCTTCGTGTCAGCACTTGGCGAACCACATTACCGTCAAAAGCCTGTCTGAAGCGTGCCCGATAGCCACCAGGCCTGCAGACTGTCAGTTTCTTTTGGTAACGTTAAACGTGCGGTGAAAACTCTGGACCAGGCCAATCACCATGTAGGCAACGGGGTAACACACACTTAAACTAGGAGGCTGGGGTGTCTTAATGACGATACACACAGGCCACTCTCAAACTGGTAGCCTTTTCTTTTTGGAAGACTAGACCTCCAGCGGGGAACATCCTAGTCAATACGAGCACGGAAGTTGATGTCATTCTGTAATTGCCAACGAAACCGCTGGTGGAATCCGTCATTGCACACCGAGCCTCAAACGACGAGTCCATTAAAACTTTTGGCCGTCGAACGTTGAGTTGGAACCCTAGTCTTCGTCACAGCTTTCACTGTGATTTCTTCATAGGTATTATGTCTCTTCTTAACACTGTCATGGATTCACTCACACATGTTACTTTCTGGTCGACAATTTATTCGCATCTAATCGACTTCTCGATGAAACCGGACGAGACTGTGATCAGTCCGGTGCTGCCCGACCTCGCGGTCTGCGAGCCCCAGAGATGGCCGTCATCCGAATTCTTTCGGCTGATCCAACTCACAAGTGAACTATCATCCGTAACAACGGATGTTACACATCTTATTGTCATACGACGGCCCCACCTTCGGGGCAGTCTAGGTTGCTTAGCTCCCAATCAGGGACGAATTTGAGTGTCGTCTTCCCACAAGTCGCACAAAAAGGGAGAAAATGACTGGCGCCCGTGAAGCGGCTGTCATCTGATAATCGTTTGAACAACGCAATCGCCTCCGATAGGTGTTCATCTCCTCGCATTCTGGACTTGACGGTCAGTCTATCGGAAGACACCAAATCGATCTGGTGTCCCATTATAACGAGGTTCCAGTAGCCCACGAAGAAATCAAAGAAGACAGCAGCCGTAAAATATTACAACTTCTCCAGCTTCCACACATGCCGTTTGGTCTTAACAACATTGCCGAGACGTCACGACGTTTAAGTCACGATATCTACTGTGGACTAGACGGTGTTCGCCCTTACTTGAAGGGTATATTCTTCGCTGGATTATCGCAACAGGAACATTGTTTGTACTGGCCTTCGGTGTTCACCCGGTTATCGCGCAATGCGATGATATTACATTCGGCCAAATTTTCATTTGGGATACCTCGCGTAACCTTTTTCGGCCACAGTATATCCATGAGCGGAATTGAACGTCTCCCGACGAACTGCAAGCAGAAGTAAACCACTCCTAGCTCACATCGTTCGGACGACTTTGTTTGTCCGATGGCCCATCTGATTGTTGTCACCGTTGTATCCCTAATTGAGTATGTGTAATGCAACAACCTGCAGACCTGATCAGAGACAAGGTGCACTCGAGTTCATTTAGATCTGCCGCACAAAATTCTAATAATTTAAAAAGAAGTTGCCGCCAATATAGCAACGCCCTCACATCATCATCCGTCCGCCCCTTTAGTGCTAACCGTGAGTGAATTACACGTGGCCTTAGGAGCGGTTATTCAACGGTAGTTACGTGGCGACTGATGAACGCCAGCCATCCCTCCTAAGCGTGTAGAACCAACGGAATCGCCGTATGATGCATTTGAAAAGCAACTGTTATACATATATCAGTATCCGCCATATTCGACGTCCTTGAAAACAGAAGTATATCGTCTTCGCAGACCACAAACCATTAACAATAGACATGCGCCCGACATTCGGCAGGCGCTCTGTCTGAAATATCAAACAACTGGGTTATGTCGTTCAATTTATGACCGGTATCGGTCATATTTCTGGCATTGCAAACTCACCAGCGGATGCATTCTCATGCTTTAGTGCTACAACGAGCACGGCAGACAGCTCACTCGATCTAACAGTGATTGCGGCAGCACAGATAGACGATCCTGATGATTAACCATGCCGGGAGGCGCATCTACTAACGGAGCAGCCAAGACGCACCATGACATACAGGATGATCGGCCAACTTTGGGTGGTATGGCTTTGAATGGTGGTAAGGGTCCAATCAACCAATCAGATTGCAACCGTGCAGTCGAACGCTTATATGCGCTCTGGATTGTGTTCTTTCGCGTTCGCTTTCTGAAGCCCTCTGTTTGTTCTGATACCCATATCGTTTAGTTTGATTTGATCTGCGCCCGAAAGCTGGTATACTCGCCCTATTGAGTTTGCTCCGCGTCATTTCTGTCATATATGGTAATGGTTTCACTCTATAAATTCAGAGCTCAATGACATAATTATGGTCCGATTTTTCAACAGATGTCGTTTGCGCATCCCTTCTCCAGTAGGATTTGGATCTGGCGTAACGGACGATCAAACGAATGATTACGTTGGACAGGTTTCTTTAAACCAGAACGCACCCGTATGCATTTTTTCAGGGGGATGATAAGTTCAATCATTGGATCAATTGATTTACATCAGAGTTCTCTATCATGACGCAAAGAACCACATATCCAAGTGCGATAACATGAAAACAGGAAAATGTGTGCATTATCTGATCCAGGACAGACTGATAATCAAGACCGGCTTTAAAATTGGTGACTGGTTGGGTAGATGTCTTGGTCTATGGAAGAGCATTCAGTTCCCTACAGACTCCCAGTGGGATAAATCTACGCCTGCACTCCAGCCAGCTATACGGCATCTCAAGCTTGAGAGGGTTGTCCCCCAGACTGCCCGTTCTGACCAACGTAAGCACGGATAATCCGTGCTTTCTTAATCGAAAAGACGAGGACCGACTCACCTATAATCCGACGGAAATCTGGTGAATAAGTGTCCTGTTTCCGGGGGCTTACGCCACAGGACTTGGCTCTAAACCGTTGGTGGCACTTAGGTGAACGGTTTCGAGGAATGGCCAGTCCTCTTGATGTGGGAGAGACCAAACAGAAGATCCATATTCTGGGTGCGGCCCAATGAAGCCACTACAGAGAAAATTGAAACGAGATGGGTCAGACCATCAGAAATGTCCAAAGACTTCCCAGCCTTTCTTGCAGTTGCATTCACATTGATGGAGATCGGCGCGAAAGAGGAAACGGTCGTTCAAAAATTTCTCTTCGCGAACTGACGGAGGGGGAAAGCCAAACAAACAGTGGGTAGTACACAAGTGTCAAGTATGCATAACCTCACACTTCTGAGGCGTTGAATGCAAGCTTGTTAGTCTGAGATCAGTTGAACAAGACATTCAGATCGTTGTATAGAATGTAATGTGCACCGAGTGTATTCAACGACTCCCTAATTTTAACTCCATGCGCCAACAGTAGCAGCAGAGGTAAAATCGAAAGAGGAAGACCATTCATGAAAATGTGGAGCGGAAGCGGGCCGAAGCTACAACCTTGAAGCATACCACTGAAACTGTCATAACAACTGGATTTGGCACACGGGCCACAATGTCGATTGAAAAAGTACGACTCTAGCCACCTAACCAAGTTACCTTGCACTTTAGGTAGTGAAGCTTATCAATCAGGGCCGAGTGGCTCGTGTGATCAAACACTCTGGCGAAGTCAAGTTAAACGACATCGACGTCAAAAGCAAGATCATCAGATTCCGTCCATTGGTCAGTGGCTACCAGTAGGTACACGACGTAAGAACCACCCTTTCTGAGCCCACGTTGTACACCAGTGAAAAGGTTGTGAGGATAAGTAGTCGTGCTGCAAGTCATATAGGAGCGCTTCTAATACTTTTGATAAGCAGGACATCATAGCGATTGGACGACATTCACTAAGATGATCGTGTTTACCATCCCTGGAGGAAGGAGTAATATTAGGGTGCTCCCAATCGTTCGCTACCGGGGCACTTCAGATGGATTATGAGAATAACATACTGAGAGCCTAATGGACCTACTCGGAGGGTTCATAATATGCTTTGGATGGTATAGAGTCAGAACTAAGAGGGTTATCTCTAGGGTGCAGATGCTTTTTGAGAATAGCCGCGGACGTAGTATTCAGCGTTAATACCGTCTACCGTGTCACCAGTTCGGATGAGGAGTTGAAGGTGTCTCAGCAAAAGTGCTACCGTAAGGGCACACAAATACACTTGCGACTTCTGTGTCAGAGTGTGTGTCCCGCGAGTCTCCGGAGTTGTTGTACCCGGCATTTGCTTTCGGGATTGAAGATGCACGTCAAAATATGCTTCTCGGGTCGGTAAGGTGTCATGCGTTTGGCCGCTGCTAATGATGGAAGCCATCTTCATGGGTCAGCGTGGTGTGTCAGCTTGTGATTTTTATATTACCACAATGAAAAGCTTGATGTGACGCATGTGCGTAAAGGTCTGCCCACCATACTTGTCTTCGGTCCCACCGGCTCACGATAGTAGCAGGCCATCAATTTCAAGTTAGGTGCCGATATGAAACTCGATACGCCAAGGCCTAGTTACTGCAACTAACTGTGGCTTTAGAATAGAGCATCGATCGCAAAGTTCAGGGAGTTTACTGAGCGGGCTATGTGAATTGATATATATGCTTCTAGTGGGGTTGTCGATACAGGATTGCGCACTAGGTTGGCATTATCGATGATGTGAATCGTTTGTAGTGTGATTGATGGAACCGATGGTTCTCTGCTGCCGACTCAACAAGCGGCACCAAGACGTGACCAGCAAGAACACGATTTTCAAATTCCAGGTTACCACGTTCTCCCTTGGAACGGCCGAGATTAGATGGTACGCCGCTATAGACGAGACGTCTCACTTGAGGACAACGCCTTAGAATGTGTGCTGCCGTGCTTTGGGAGGCAACCGTGAACTAGAGAAGTCGTGTGCGGCATCCCGTGGTCGTAGGGTTTGGGTGAAAAATGTGGTAAACTTGCGTAGTTACCAGTTCAGGATTAGAAGCCAGGCATTCCCACTGGTTCCACTCATGCTCATGTTCCCCGATACTGAGTTTGTGAACGCTCCTGGTGACGGTGTTTCCGGGTCGCCCAGTTTTCGCGGGCCCCCTCTGTTATCATGTTACGGCATTCTCGATGGGTCCAGTGTATATCCAGACAAACTTGGGTTCCGAGAGCACCTCTAAGTTTGTGAGAAGTCACAAGCACTTCTTACATACCGTTAGCACGTACCAGTATAATTTTTGCCCACCGTGTCTTACCAATATGCACAGAACCAGGAATTCTTGCTAATCGTATGATGGGTGGAGGATAGAACTGTTCGACACTCATTTCAAAACATAAGTCCAGTCCGAGCGCTTGATCGTCCTCACCACAGAAATACTTCACAAAGTATCCCTGCACGGTTATTCCGTTGGAATTCTGCCACCTGATTTTTAAAACGTTGGTCTTCACGACTCACCCAAACATAAGCTGAACGGTCAAGATGGCAACCAAACGTTTCTTCTGCTGCAATGTCTATCTCGACAGTTACACTTGGACCAAGTCGTGCACTCACTGTCAATGGTGTAAAATTCGTCGTTATCCACGTGCCCTATTTGGCAGTTTGGCCTTCCCTGACGAGCTTTCCCATCAAGTACGGGTTGCTTTGGTCGGCCAGTTGTCTTCAGCGGTAATTGCAAAACATTGTGCCACGGATAGTTGCTGCCGACAGGCACAGAACTCTCCGGTTGCTGGTGACAACTTCAGCTAATCCGTTAGCTACCGGGTGGTGAGCTGTGGTGCGAATTCGATTACCTACTAGCTGGTTGCAATGTGATGCGAAGGCTAAATCAGAAAGCGACCCGTAGCCAGTGGCCGGTGCTGCGGGATAACCGAACCTGTAAACCCAACGTTCTAAAAATATCAGCGAGACAGCTTCTGGTGAATAATGTGGGTTTGTTAGAAGCTCCGGGCAAGGGGCAGATTGGTCTGCGCAGTTTAGGATAAGCGTACACATATGGGAGGGTGACAACAGCCCAAAGATGTTAAAAGTCGACCCACACGCCACAGACGCTCGGTTAACCCACGAGTGCATAATACATGCACCCGAAGAGATGGCCGCTCCACACTCAAACGGACACGTCCACTTTTTGGATAACGGTGAGCGGTTAGCTGAACACATGTCACGACTGCTGCCAGTCCCCTCAAGAAAGTTGATGTTGCGTCGACCCTTACCCGTCTACTTGTCCGTACGTTTTGGTCCGCGCTGCTGTTCCTCAGCGACCTTTACAGCCGCTGTATACCGGCCATTTCCGCGTACCCACACGTTATGGAATAACGTTCATATGTGAAGAAACAGCTGACTGGAGGTTGTGTATATCGACAGGCTGGAATAATCGTCTATTGATGTTTATTTCAGAGATTAAGCGACTTAAACACGGGATCGACACAAAAGCCCAAAGTAACGGGGTTTAGCCGCGTTTTCTTATTCGGCAGCAAGCGGGCCCCTGTTGATCCGCAAAGCAGTCGTTGAAAACAGGTTGGTGAAGTGCTGTTGAGTACTACAATAAATACAACGGACAGAGTAAGATTGCTTGCGTAAAGAGGTTTTATACAAATGAGAATCAAGCAATGCCCTGAGGTGATCCCTAGTGGCGACCCAAAATGAAGGTTGTTTCAAGAGTCCGTAACCCTAAGATAAAAGATCTCCCCAAAGAATCTTCGAGGACGGATATTGGAAATTTTCCCGTCATATCCCGGCCGGCCGTCATTATTCGTTAAGATGAGAATCTGTTCTACGAAGTATATTCCAAACAAGTGTGTGAGAATTCATTCATCACGGAGTCGCCGAAATTCAAGCGGACACAACTCAAGGATCTCAAGTGTGGACTCGTATGCCCGTGGCCAGTTTTGTAGCCTTGCGCTGGACACGCTCAACAGCCAGCAGGCCTTTTGTTAGACTGGTATGCGCCACCCGATTAGGATACTGGAGTATCGGCCGTGCATAAACCCCTCAAAGTCCTCAAAGCCCTCTCTTGCTCATGCGGAAGGAAGTGTCCTTTATCATCCCAAGGCCGGCGAATTCCTCTTTTGCTGCTATTTCGCGACGATACGCAAAGGATAAGTTAGACGACAACCAGATGCCCAGATACTTTCCCAAATGGATTTATGCGATACCTAATGTGTTGAGCGCATTGTCAATCACTAAAACGTGGTCAGTCTCCATCAAGTGACATGTGTGCGCGTCTTTTACCGTTTACTGAGAGACCCCAACCATCTGATCAGCACATCACCGCATTTGTAGCGCGCCGGGATCAGCGGCATTTCAGATTTCTACTTCATCGGTGTATAGAAGAGCGTTGCTGGAAATACTGCCCGGATGAACGCTGATGTAACTAAAGAACAAAAGAAGATCAAACACCACCCCTCGGAGAACCCCTGCGGACATGAAAGAGGAAGACCAATAATATGATCCAGTTTCAACTCTAAAAATTCACGTGGGAAGAAAGAGCATTCCACCGAACAACCTCTGCTTGGAAGCCAAAAGCTTCCAGTCCATGCTTAGAGGGCCATTCGGGACATTGTCGTGGTCGGATAATTCAGCAAAGATGGTAGTTGGGATGAGGCGAGCGTCTTGGGTCTTTATCAGATTATCCATGAAAACAGGCCAGAAGATCGCTGTTTCTAACAGCTGGCTCCTATCAGTTATCACTGGGTCAAGTAAGCCCGATGCTGGAACTGATACGCGACCAAAAACTGCCTCTCTGACTTATCCGTTGCTTGACGTTCGTACACCTTCATCCTCGGTCGCGATCCTGCCAGTATCAGCAGTGTCAAGCCGTTGTGGGTAGTTGAGGAGTCCAGTGCGATTTGCGTTTAACATAGACGTCTGTCGCATGTGGCGTCATTGTGTAGTACTTCCCTTTCAAGTTAGTTCTAAATAAACTATTGGGAGTGGATTTTGTCAACAACGTGGCCTGTTAAAAAAAGAAGCCCTATTTGTTGAACAAAACCGGAGTAGAGAACTGACACTGCGAGCTAACCACTCATCATCTACCTGAGGTCTCGAGAATGTACCTCTAGATGGGCTTGCAAAGTCTGGAGTTCCGCTAGGACCGTTCACAATGGACATCGAAATCACGTATTTACAATAGACCCCCTGTTTAATCATCCCTTAATTCTCGGTCAGTCGCCTTGATTCGCTTGATCTTGCACGTCTGAAACAGCATGCACCGAGATTAGTTTCTGTCACAGTGGACTTAACGAGGTTGACCACATTCTATCAAGGAGATTACTGCCATTTTCCCACAGATTCCGCGGTGCGTCTTGTTTTACCATCCTCACCGAGATAAGTGGAAAGAAAAAAGTCGAGGGGGCTGGATGAATACATTGCAGACAATGATAGCAGGTGCATAAACCAGGGGTTGCTGTCAGATGGATATGCAGGTTGGAGGTATAAGCATCAGCGTGGGAAACCCCACTCAATCTTTACAACTGATCTATGGTACGTGAAAATGGGAAGCAATTTCTCAAAACCCACTTTCTCATCGGGACAGATTTGCAGTAAAAAATTAGTGGCCCACTGCGCTTGGAACTATGCTTAAGGCCGACAAGTTTTCGCTGAGTCACTTCCAAGGAAATAGTTCGTCCTTCAAAAGACCAACAATTATAAGAACATAAACTGGATACTCTGCCGCAGGGAAATGACGGATAAGTTTTTCAATTTGGATGGAAAAAAGCATTTCGATGTGAAAGCTGTCCCATGACGGCAAGTGTGGCAAAGAGGACCAAGATGCCAGAGGTCACCAGTAGCCCACCACCTCTCTCACAGCCAAAATACCTGGTACAGCCGACCTCAAAATGGTCGGCCTAGCTCAGGTAGTACCCGTTACACATCTGAAGACAGACACCATCCCAGATGAGGGTACGCAGGTACACATGTCTAACTGGCGTTGCATGTTTACTAACGTTCTTTCCCTAAAAAACAAAGTGGAGGAACTACGACGGCTTGTCGACTTAAAGAGGCCCAGGATCGTGGGCGTAACGGAAACATGGCTAACGCCGGACATAATCGATCATGGGGTAGAAATTCTTGGTTATACCGTCTTTCGCAAGGATCAGGTGACGAGCAGAGATGAAGGCGTAGCAATCTACGTTGGTGCTGAATTACGCGAAGCTCTAAACAGAGTCCCAACCCTGCTTTCACCTGAGGAGTCTGTGGATAAATGTCAGGACGCCCCACTCATCACAAGTCATTATCGGCGTCAGTTATCGTGCCCCGTCCGCACTCCCAGCATGGGATAACAGAATGCACAGCGCCATTAGACGGGCCACCGCAATCCCCGGACGTCACACCATCGTCCTAGGGGACTTCGACCTCCCGCATGCAGGTCTCTCCAGCGGACAAACGTCTAGTACTGCGGCCACTGAATGCTAAGACCTCGTGCAGGAGGTAGGACCCACCGAGCATGTCAATCGACCCACAAGGGGGAGGGAAGGTCACAGGCCATCTCAATTAGGCATGGCGTTAACAGCCGAGCCTCATATGGTGGGTATAATGGAAGTTGGTGTGCCACTAGGTGCAAGCGACCATGCCACAATCAGTTTTCGCTTAATATGCGACGTCACGATCATCCGCCCTTTACTGTCGGCTTGACGTAATTTCAGACGAGCCAACTTTCGGTAGACGCGGAAAAATTTATCCCAAGCTAACTGGCCATCACCTAAAGGATGTAGCACGGTAGACGAACATCCAGAACGTATTATGTCACACCTAAACACCGCGATAACTAGTTCATTCCCACTGTGTACTCCACGTCCCACCCGTAAGTCGTCCTTGCTCAAACCATTCACCAGGCGTCTAATGAAAGAGAAGCGGACCCTGTGGGATGCATTAGTCCTTAAATGAGATGGTGCCTCACACGTGGCATACAGATGCTGTCGTAAGCAATACACAGCAACTGTACGCACCGACCGCAGGGTCCACCAAGTATCACTTGCGAGATCCATCGCCGATTGTCCCAAAAGGCTCTTCAGGCACATGGCCTCCTTGACCAGATCGAAAGCTGCCATATCCTCTCTCATGGGACCTTCAGGACTCTCTCCCTCTAACTATGAGGCAGTTGAGATATTACGTGCTCAGTATGCATCTGTCTTCAGCAACTCCGCTGAGACGGAATCATGCACCGCGGTTTTCTGTCCTGATCGTCCCTCGGGTTCTTCCCCCAACTTTACCCCGGTTAATGTATGCGTCAAGTTACTCTAGCTGCGCGTTGATGAGTCCCTGGGGCTTGACGAGGTACCCCCATCAATGCTGAAAGAAAGCGCAGATGAGCTGACGGAACCGTTTGCTCGTTTTTCCAACATTCATATTATACTGATTTTATTCCATCCACTTGGGAGCACGGCGTCATCTCTCCCATCTACAAAGGTGGGGATCGAACGAACGCCAGTAACTTCAGACTGATTGCTCTACTACCAGCCATGTCAAAAGTGATGGAGAGCATAGTGGACAATTTCGTGAGAAACCATCCAAATACCCACTCACTGTTAGCGCCGGAGCAGCACGGCTTCAGAAACGGTCACTTATGCACGACCAACCTACTGATTGCCGCTGACTCATGGACGAAAGTTGCCGAAGAACGCCTCCCGCTTGATGCTGTATTTTTAGACTTTACGAAAACGTTTGATAAAGTTGATCACAGTATACTACTGGACAAACTGGTTAATATGGGCTTATGCAGTGAGGTTTGTTTTTGGCTCAAACAATACTTATCCTGTCGGACATATGTAGTTGGAGTCAATCGTGAGCTATCCAGGCCGTTCAACACCACAACAGGTGTACCACAAGGGTCCATACTGGGTCCCCTATTGTTTTTAGTCTATGTTAACGATCTCCCAGGCATGAGTAACTTCCCCGTTGTGATGTATGCTGACGATACGAAACTATGGCGTATCTTACACAGCGTTGAAGATACAGAAGACTTTCAAAGAGACCTAGATGACCTGCATCTGTGGTCCGTGTAAAATCGACTGCCCTTCAACACGCCAAAATCAAATACTATGCACGTTCGTCATCACAGCACTAGAACATATCGCACCGGTGGTGCTACCCTAGCCACTGTCCACCAGGAGGGCGACCTAGGTACCGTCGTTACCTCAGACCTCTCATCTAGTATTAACACTATGCTGCTGGGAAAGAAAGCTAGCAGCAGATTACCTATGCTTAGTAGGATCCTTGGGAATTTCCCAATCGATAGATTCTCACTTATCTACAGCACACTGGTGAGGCCACTGCTAGAAGTCAACGTTCAGGCATGTGCGTTGTGTTGGAAGAAAGACGTCACTGTTCTAGAGACAATCCAGAGACGGGCCCCTAAAGGGGTTGAGGGTCTGTTTTCCTTGTGGTTTGAAGACCGTCTCGCGAAGAAAAGACTATTCCCCCTAGCCTATAGGCGTCTGAGGGGTGATCTTACATTAACATAAAATCTTATGCCGCCCAAGTTACCCCGACAAAAATCTCTTTACACTCGCCGATACTGAGTCTCAGGGACCATAAGTACAAGATCTCCATAGCACGTAGTACCCTTTTATGCAGATGGCATAATTTTGCTGTCCGAGTCTGTTCCACATGGAACTCACTTTCTGCGACGATTGTCATGGTAATGTCAGTCGATGAATTTTAAAAGGCAACTAGATGACTGGATTACCCCAAGATGGCCGCTGACATTCGGAAACGTATAGCCCCATGCGCCTCCACTGTCGTCATTTCTTTCTTCTCTCGTCTTCACTCATTTTCCCCTACCTTCCTCGTACAGTTTTCCTCTTCCATTGCTATACAACAAAACAGTGCAACCTCCCTAGGTGCCCGACTGC
Source organism: Paragonimus heterotremus (assembly GCA_013368495.1). Classification (NCBI taxonomy): domain Eukaryota; kingdom Metazoa; phylum Platyhelminthes; class Trematoda; order Plagiorchiida; family Troglotrematidae; genus Paragonimus; species Paragonimus heterotremus. The sequence goes on from LUCH01001328.1 coordinate 48,944, forward strand.
TGCTAGCTGCCTCAACACTCAACACACCTCACATACTCTCACCATTTCAGCAGTTCACTTGATCGGTGCGGACGGACAGCAACCAAATCGAGATAGAATTTGCTGTGGAACCACGAACTCCGTACTACTGAATCTTACCGGAATATCTCGGGGCGTGGATATTAGACAAGTTTTATACTTCCAGCTCCGCGAGAAACCAGTGAAACCAATGAGTTGCATGTCAGTTATATTGTCTTGGCGGACCGTTTTTGCATGATGTTTGCGACTGCAGTAGACAGGGCAAAAGGAATAGTTTACCGGCAGGCACGCCGCATATTACCGTGTGATAGAGAATAACCCTGATGCGACGGGTAAGCCTGGTTGTGGTTACCTGTCATAACCGTGGACCAACTTTGCTCACCGAGGAGATATCTTGAGCCTGTGTTCTCCCGAAGCATATGTTCAAGCGATGTTCCTGAAAACAAGAGCAACACGAATAATAATAAGCTAAGGACCTAGCGGGACGCGAGTATCGAACCAAAATGGAGCAAACAACAAAGTAGGACGTTGTGCTATGGTGGTGTAATGTACAAGAGATCAGCACAATTTTCGACACAGGGTGCTGAAACGGAAACGATAGTGTACGATCAACGGAGGATATGCGGAGTAGTCCCAACACACAAGACTCAGTCACTCGGAAGAACACCGGAACAACCAGTACAACGAGTCGTGAGAACAGTGGGTGTGTTGTGTGCGATACAAGGCACAACACTTTCACTCCATTTAGCCTTTTCTACGCGTCTAATACAAGCGGGGTTCGGGGAACTCGCCGACCCAACAAGAGCAATTATTCCGCGCGTGTGTTGTTCCTATTTATTCTTTAACGTCCCCCGTCTGCACATCTGAAACGACAAATATAAAGGAATAATTAGCCGACGATTAATCGCTATACAACTGACTTGTGCCGTTGCGATGGGGGGTTTTGTAAGTGGCGGTGAAATTGGCAGGGGTGGCATAAAAGTGAGTAGGCCGATTTCAAATCACACTCAAGATTAAACTGAAGTTCGGCGGAAAGTTGGTGCGTATGCTTATAACCGATATGCGAACCGCCGAACTGACGGTTGTTTTAATGCACCATTGCTAAGGTAATATCACCACTGGCTCCGTCGTCGAGGCTTTGGTTGTTCGTCTGGTTCTAATTTTCTCGCTTACTTGTGCGTTGAGTTTTAGACTATTTAGTCTGGCGTCACTTTGCACAGACAACATTTGAAACAGTCAGTGTGTTTAACAAATTCTCTGTTTTATTCCAGATGAATGGGGAGGTTGATGTTATTCCTCATGCGTCCCTGCGGAAAATGCTGACCGCCCCAAGTTCTTGTACTCCGAACCATACCAGTATAAGTAGTCAGCTGACATCTGTTGACACGAACACATTTTTCACATTATCTGATCATCCGGATTTTGGCTGCTCTACCAGCGTTGTATCTACGGGAGGTGATACGACGATTAAGGATTCCCATGAGTATGCTCACGAAGTTAATGTAGACGATCGAGGTGGCTCATTAGATACAGTGGGCAAATATCGGACATCCAACTCTACCCAGAGCTCAACTTTGAACTCGGCAACCAACGGTACCACTGAATCGTTGTCAATGACAGAACATAGCTTGCCAGTTCCCAGCTCAATATTCGAAGTACTATCTGTAGATCAAGCTTACGCTCCGGCTAGTGCGCCGAATTGTTTCCATGCTGACAGCGAAGGAAAGGTTTCGGTGTCTGGTCGGTTTGACGATTTAAAAACCGTTACCGGTACTCAGCATGATCATACGAGCAACTTTGGTGTGAACTCATCTTTTGCTCCTCAGAATTTGAAGCCATCAGTTGGAACAATTGATGTTACAAATGACTTATTGTTGGATGTGAACAGTTTATCAGGTTTACATGGCCACGGAGTGAACCTAGACCATCGGATTGCTAGAATGGATCAAGAACAATGTGCGTATCCCGGTACCAACAGATCCAACAAGGTTTTGCCCCATTTCACTTCATGTGAAACCGATACTAATGGTAACGAACGTGAACATATTATTACACACGCAGCATTATGGGGCAAACCAAATTGCGTTGGCTCTCATTCAGAAGATCTGTCTTTCGGGTATACGAGTGAGTCCTTACCTCAGCTTGCTGCTGGTAGTATTAGCGATACGGGCATAAATCTTCTGGAGAATGGACCTAATCCGATTCCACAATCTTCGTTGACGGCTGTCGCTGCTGCCGCGAAGCGTGCTATTACTGGTGGTCATCAAGCATCAAGATTCACTGCTGGAAACCGTCCGAATACCTGGTCTAATAATTCTCTGGCTGGATCTCCAGCTGTATCCCTTGGATCGTTTGGCCCTAACAGTTGGAACACGGCAAACGCAGCCAAATTTACTGCCAGTCAATTTTGTGTTGCTAACCAAGTACCACCGTCGGGCATCAGCCCAAATAACACGAGCCCTACTACATGGAATCTAGTCATGCACCAACAGACTAATGCAAAATCAAGCGGTGTGCCCAATATAATCAGAAACGGGAGTTTGACAGGCTTGGGATCCAACGGAAATGGCAGTATTCGTTCTTCTTTAAGCCTGAATTCAGCAGCTGTGCCTGGTTTCTATCCCATGAATGTGAATAAATCTAATACAAACGGTTTCCCAAACATGCATACAATGTTTCCAAAGCGGCCACAACATCGGATAATGACACACTGGCAGCAGCAACAGCAACAGTATTCCGGCATTCAACACAATCAGATAAATAAGGCCCCAGGTAGTATACAGAACGGTAATCTTCAAATTAATGGGAACAGAATTCCGAGCACTGGCATTGATCTCACCGGTATTGCTTCTGTTCCGGGTGTTTCTGGAGATAATGGAAACATGATGAATTTTAATAGTGGCGCTTCCGTTCTGCAATCTTTGCCGACCTCGTTGATCTCCCCATCTGCAATGAATTCACTGACCGTTGGGTCATCAGGTGACTCGTTCAGTTCATTAACTGCTTCGTCAAACGCCAACATTACTGATGATAATTCCCCGTTGGATTCGTTCAAATTTGGGTTGGATCAGCAGTTGATGGAAGTCATCAAATCGTTTGGATCGACTGGGTTAAGTGCCACAAATTCCGGTGGAGCCAACACAAACAATAACAACGATGGTTGCATTGTTGGAATCGAGGATATCATACCTTCGTTCAGTGATATGGACCAACAATTTTCCAATTTGTCAGCGATGAACCATTTGTCATTGTTGGGCCAGAACACTCCCACATCCAACTCCCATGGTCTCAGCGGGTTGAACATTACCAACAATCAACATGCTTTTCGTAACATAACTGGCGCATCGATGCTAGGTTCCGTCGGGATGCCTAGCCCCTATTCCGTTTTCACCAACATTCCCAATCGCGAGGAGGGATATTCCCGAAAAGTGTTTGTTGGTGGTTTACCACCAGATATTGATGAAGGTACGTCAGTAAAGATTCTTATGGTCGTCATCTGCCAAGTTTCCATTGTTTTCATGATTCGCGTTTAAGTTACTTATCGATATTTCTTTAAATATTTCTACGGTTTGTTGAAACTGATATTCAGGTGTTGTAAGCTAGTTCTGCTCAACTGCTAGGAATTTTTGAAGTTTGTACATTACGTTGTGTTTAACTAACGCTGTCCTTTTTTCACATTCGTTAGGAAGGCATCTGGCAAAATAACTGAACGTTTTTGATCAAATGCTATCAGCCAAATGTTTTGTTTCAAGTTGGTGCCTAAGCTACTTGTGTTTCGTTTCTGCAGTATGTCTGCTTTCTTGAACAGAAAGTTTGTATTTACCCGAAGAAAACCCTCTAGAAGTTATTTTATGCGATCCTGAAGGTTCCCCCAAAATTACAGAGATTGTTGAAACGGTCTGTGTTGAAGTATTAGATCAGTGTACAAGAGAGTTCTACGACTAGTTGAGACTTAATGAATCCCAGTTACAGTGCCAAATAATATGTTGCACACTATAGGGAACCGAACAAACTTCGATTGTTAACTACAGGTCCTTCTTAATTTTCGCTAGTTTCATTTGAAGCTCATTTAAAAGTGACTAGGGACAATTTTTCGGGGCAAACCTGGAGGTGTTAGCAGAAATGGTAGACCATACATAAGGATTCCTTTTCAGTAACGGCTTGTTCATGCTCTTTATCACCATCTCACTCGAAGGTATCTACAGTTTCCTTGACTGTTCCACTTCCTGATGTTTCTGTTTCTTGAGGAAGTTATCATTCATTTTTTGTAAAAAGCACTCGAGTATACAGTTGATCATCCATACTTTCCTGTTTCACTCGTAGGCCCCTTAAATCATGTCGACTGTTTCTTCTATTGGTGGTTGTATCTTTAACCCCTTTGCATCGTTACGTACATGAACGATTATCTTCAACACTTGACTCTAAACTTAGTTTTCAGTCATTTACCGCCTGATCAGGGACTTCATTTCTTTAATGAAAAAGAACTTATATTATGGTGCACATGGAATTTCAGTGATCAGATTTTAGTAGTTTCTAGGTTTCCGTTGTCCAACAAACGAACAATATTCGTCGTCTTTTCTTTCAACTGGTTTCGAAAAATCGATAGATTCTCAAAGGATACTTCAAAAAGTGACGCGTATGCCCTCTCATTCGCATCCACGAACAGTAGCTGCCATTGATCAGTTGACTTGTGGTTGGTTGATCTTTCTCGCTGTTCATTAGTGTCCATCTTCCTGTTTGAAATAATTAGAACTTACGTGCCTTCAGAGTCGAAACAAAATGTTTCCGGGGTTTTCCACATAAACATAATCGTAGATTCCAATCATTATGTTAATGTAACGGATGCATTTCGCCCAATTTACCGAGTTAAGGTCACCCAGTCGAGGGTGGTGAGGCATAGGATTCTGTCCACAACAGAAGCTATTGGAATTCGTCTGTTTAGCCCACCCCTGTGCGTCCGGAAACGTTTTGTTCAGACTGGATCTGCCTTGGCCATCCCCCACCCTGTTAGCTTGTCAAAAACCACTGTTCAAGTTGGTACTTTATACAGTGTGACATTGAATTGACTGACATCACTAACCACCCGTTCCCTGTTTACCCTCTTCATGATTCCCCTGTAAAATGTAATATAAATGTTATGTAGTTAACCTGACGATGAATCACTGGAAACGAGCTTGTTCGCTACACAGTATTTTTCATGCATAAACGTACAACTTGCTGCGTTTGTACCACTGTGCTGGCTTAACGTTTGAGTTGCAAGATACCTGTGCACTCGCGAACGCATTCATTATTTTCTCTTCTTCAACCTGGCTGGCTCAACTTACAAGTATCGCGTACACGCGGATGCATTTTTTACCATCTGGTCTGATAGTGCATGCTTACTGATAGGTAAAGTAGACTTTACGTTCGCCTGTACAAATGCACCAAATTTGATCAGATGACTGTATCGTCATGCGAGAAGTTGGTCTACTTATTTCGTTGTTGCAACTAGACATCAACTACGCACCTTTAATGGAAGTGGATTGATTTATAATAGAGGTGACTTATTTATGATGGTGTTATCACAGAAGCAGAAATTCAGTGGACCAGTCAGGAGTTCTTGTTGACAAGATGTTCTTTCTTGGGTTCACCATATTTGACACATGACTCACTACAAACCTTGACAGGTTAAGTAGACGTTGAGTGAACGTACAGTTGTGTTGGATTCTGGCATTTGCACGTGGTACGGACCATCGTTAACTGCGTGCTTTATTCTACCGCCTCACGGGTCAGGTCGTTCGTTAAAAGCTTGGGTCCGTCCCCTATCTCAGCCTTCTACCTTAGCCTGGGTAATCGGGTGGTGTTTATCCTCCACCCAACTAATGAACTGTGCACAACCAATCACTGCACGCTGTCAGCTGTAAACCATCCGATAAATCTTATTATTTCACTCAACGTGTACATTTCCCGTCACCAGTGACAATCTGCATTCTCCCTTCCACACGTTACTGGTGGTATATATATACTATTGTGAATGCCGGTGCCATAGCTGGCATGTGTAATATTTCTCGTGACGCTTCTGCTAAAAACCAAGATCGGAGTTATCGCGCACAGCTACTTTATCCTGTGTATGAAAATACGCTGCTTCAACATTTACTTCCTCTAAACCTGTGGTTTTTTTTATGTATGTACTCTATTGTGTAACACATCAACGGAAAAACCTAACCTACCTCAGAAACTTCTGTCACTTGTGTACGCTGTCTCCCCCGGAGAAGCACATTTAATCTCGTGGACGTCCCTGTTTACTTCTGGCCAAAATTTCATTTTTTGTTCGCGATGACCTATATACTCCGGCATTTAATAATGTGGGCTTCGGTATCGTTTTAGGTAACTGGACCGCGTTCTCTCATTTAGGCTGGATTCCAGTCAATAGTCGGTTCTGCACGACGAGACTCGAAGGGTCTTTTAAAACACGTATGCCTTCAGATGATAAAAGCGTTCATTTTCGTCACAGCCATATCCGTTTTGGTGGATTGTCGCTCGGAGGCTATCATAACTTTCTTCGCCAAGCAGCTGAAGCGAGTATTGCGTCTATAGTTTGATGTTCGGAACTAAAAACAATCGCTTGTCACTAGATAAGACAAGTCCACTCTAGACAGTTCTACTTCTGATAACAAAAACAAAATCTTTTGTTTTTACACAAGCCAACATTTGTTTATCGATTATGCCAGCCTTCGTCACTCAAATTGTTGTTCCGCTGCCTTGGGCTCTATTTCTTCGTTGTAGTAGCAAACCCATATTGATCACGTCGCAGTTAGTTATAGACAGCGAGGTTACACGCAAGGTTATCGGTCGCATTAGTTGGTCTGCCTCGACTCTGGCCGCCTTTTGATTTGTTCCAAATTGGTTCTCCTCCGGTGATACCATACTGACATAATATATCCAATATTTAACACGTAATGGCCACATGAAGTAGGGAACATTCTACGATATGAAGATAAGGATAACGGCACTGTGCAAAGGAAGGAACAAGAAAGCTGTAGAAGAATAAAAAAGTCACAGCGATTCACGCGGGGATTCGCATGTCATTGACTTCTGTTTTTCGCCATGTCAGGCACCACCCTCAACCAAAAGTGTTCATTGTCTTTCGGACCCCAGCCAGGAAGTCGAGAACGCCCTATTGAAAAAAGCTACAGTGTGAGTGCCCCCACTTCCCGAACTCATGTACATTTCCTACCAGGTTGTCGTTTTCAGCCTAATCCATCACTCTCAAACAGGGCACGGTGTAGCTTGTGGTAAGTTGGTATCCGTAAGTTGTGGGTAAGCCAACAAAGCCGGTGAGACGAGATCAGTATGTCCAAAGGTCCGCGGTGTCTATCCTTTCATAAGACACGTCGGCGAACTTTGTCATTGTTACTGTAGTGTTGCAGCCACACACTGCCGTTGCTTCGGAAACACCGATGGTCTAAGACGGACAATGTGTGAACATCCTCCTTGCGAATGGATCAGGTTTCACAACCGTACAGTAGGATTGCTCTTTCAACGACATCGTGTACTCAATCTTTTACGTAAAGACAGGTCATGCGGACTCCACAGGTGGCGTAAGTTGGCAAGCGCTATCCGACGTAAGCAAGCGGTCTAGTCTAGGCGTGCCATTTGATTGCCAACTCGACCTTACCGGTAGCTTACCTGTCACTACACTAAGTAGCTTAGACTAATACTGGACACACCTGCAAGTAGTTCTTTATTTTTCAGGTTCCATCTGCCGTAACTTTGTTTATCACTGTGTGATTCTTTGGGTTTTTGCCCATTCTCTCAAAATCACTGACATACTTCGGGTAATACCCGCAGACAGCAAGTGTCCCGAAGCGCGCTTTTGTCTAAAGCGCTTTCGAAAGGATCGCCAACTGTGATGGTCAGAATGTACAACCAAGGTAGAATTTTCCGCTGCTTCCGAAACTTCTGAAGGTGTGTAACCTGCAATGCAGACAGTTGAACAGTATGTAATCTTCTACGTCGCCTGGAAGCCGGGTGAAACACTTTGAGCCGTAGTCTAACTGGCCCTTTTCTTTACTTACCCCGCATCACGTGCCTAATTGTGTTTCGTCGTGTTTTAGCAGAACGCCCTTGCTGGCTGAAAAGGAAGTATACACCCTTAACCATCTTAAGGCATCCGACCCGTGTTCTCCCCCGGCTGTTTTTGACATTGATGGAGACGCACTCATTTTTCCCCATGGTTTGCTATACTGAGATGGTTACCTTGTTTCAGGAAGCTTCGCGGTTAGTCATATGCACTCACCACAAAGGTATTAGTCTGTTTTTAGTTGCGCTCAAATTGTTGGTGTCTGTCCTGTCCCGCAAATTTCGGATAGTTGTGAACAGTGATGGTGTTGTTCGTAGCTCGGGTTGATGGTTTTGGTATTGGTATGTTCGCCGAGCTTGGCATTTAGGTTGCAAACGTTTCATCATCAAGCGAGGTGACATCATCAGTGCGTAATCGTTTTAGCGTATAGTTTTTGAGCATGGAGATTCAAAAACTGTATGCTAAAACGATTACGCACTGATGATGTCACCTCGCTTGGTGATGAAACGTTTGCAACCTAAATGTCCCGCAAATTGTCTGAAATCGAGAAGTAGGGCTTGGCCAGAAGCTAGCTGGCTTTCGTAAAAAATGTGGACGGTTCGATCAACTCTTCGTCCTTCGCCAACCGCCCTGTATACCAGTGTTACTTTCGTTCTTAAATATACACAGCCTTAACTCTTGTTAAGAACTCGTTCGTAAATCCCTGCTTAGAAATGGGGTGTCTGAAAAGTACGTATGCACTATAAAGACCATGTGTGCGGTCGGACCTTAGATAGAGTGGATTACCATCGCCACATATTGTCTTTGAAATAGTGCAACAAGTCTCCACTATTTCTTATGCTATTTTGAACTGTACGATATTTCGTTTAAAGCTCTTTAAACTGTCATCAATAGTGACGTGGAGTCTCATCAAGAGAACAGAATTATCAACCGCGCCGCCGATATCACCTTGTTTGTTGATTTTACTTAGTTGACCGAAGATGTGCTGGATCGCGTGGTAAAGTGTTTTTCACGATATAACGTGCGCGATGCACCGTCGAAAGGCAAAGCGCCCCTTTAAGACTGACAAGACCCTATGCTTACGGTCATCCTGGACATCGACCGTGTGGGTCCAGTCGGAATTCCCCTTGCTTCAGGAGATGCGTTACAGCTGGTAGTGATGAGAGAGCTATTCCCTTACGTATCTTTACAGTCCGATTGATCTTGTAGCATTTTCGTTACCATCCTGACATCCGTCTCTTGTTAAGGAACAGTGTGTATGACCTGGCCGTACATTCAACATCGCTCTGTGTTTGTGTAACCTAGTCGTTTCGAGTCAACGGTACTCATAGGATATCCGCTTTTGGTAATCGTCATCTGCAGATTATTACTCATGGTAAGTTCAATGATTACTTCTTTTTTCCGCCGCTTGAAATGCTTGAATACTTCCCTTCATCTTTTACCACTGTTCGTCTTGAGTTTTGTGTTACTTCACTTATCTGGCTGTTCGTTGGTTATATCGTGCGGACTTTCAGTAGACATCACCGTTTTTTATCACCCATTCAGGCACTTTTAGGCGAGCTGTTTTGTTCTGCCCTTTAAGTATATCGTTTTCTACCACTTCAACACATGATTAATTGAAAAATATTGTGTAGCGAACAAGCTCGTTTTCAGTGATTCATCATCAGACTAAATACATCATATTTATATCACGAATTTTACAGGGGAATCATTAAAGGGGGTAGACAGGGGATGGGTGGATTAATTTGCGAACAAACTTCTCTTCTATCAGTCCCATAATCTCAACAACATACACATAATTGTTACCAGATGTTCCTTAAAACTTGTTTGAGTGGATTTTTGCTCATAGAAGTTCGCTTTTTTTTCTACCTCGTACATGACCGTTGTGATAATTACGAATTGTATCGCTGATCTGGAAGAGCGGTTGGTCAGCAGGTTTTTCTGTAACACAATTCTTTGTTTCGCCCTTTTTCTTGATTACAATGCATTTTTATATTTTACCAAGACTGACGCCGTTGGACATTTCGTGCAATCACTATGTAATGTTGGTCGAATACTTACATATCAAGGACTAATAATGCTAATTATTGATGTTCGCTGTTACGTGGGGGCCCCTACATGTGATCATTTGTGAGGTTTTTCAACGTGTTTCCTGGATAGATGGTTTTTTTTTTTACACAAAGCAGCTTCACTTCGGCAGTTAGGTTGTCTCAAGCACACTGCATATGACTTCCATTTCGCGTCCGCTAGGTCTGACTACAAAAGGCAGCACAGTGAGCAGACCAAGATTCGATGTAGGAGAATGAAGGACCTAACGTCAGGTTAAACTTTTATTGACTCTTCGGGCTGGGGTCCAGAATTTTTGTGTCTCTAATTAGATATTTTAAAAGGCATGACCACGAACTGAAATTAGTGGCGGCACTTCTCTTATACTCGTCATCATCATCATCACAGCCATGAGCCTGACCAAAAGGTACTGTGGCTCGGGCCGCCGCTCA
>LUCH01001328.1:63113-130105 GCA_013368495.1 Paragonimus heterotremus
TCAAAACAGTACACAAGCCCGACCACCTCGACAAGGTAGCAGTATAGGTCCATTGTACCTACTTCGCTTTGGAAAACCTTCACATTACAAAACACCAGAACACACGTAACAAATACCAGAATCAAATGTTGTACAATACTGACGAAGTTTTCTTTCACTGTTGTCGTGTCTGTATATCTTTCAGGTTTTCTCGTTTTCGTCTGTTCATTCTGCTTGTCACTTCTTCTGCTTCATGGTTTGGGGCTGGCACTAGATTTTCCTTCGAACTCATCACAATATTAACAATATGTCCGGGGTAGCCTTTTGCGTGACGAATGTGCATCCGTCGACCTATAGGTAAAGAACCCGGTCCACACGTTTCTTGTTGTTAATTGTCCCCAGCGACCATGGGAGGTTCGTATACCATCCGAACAGCCATCTTCCTTAGAGTCCAAGTTCCTCTGTTAAGACTGGCAGACCGTCTTACAAATAGCTTATACGTCATGTGGACTTACAAATTAAGCTGTGAACTAAGCCAGATGATACTACCACTGGAGACATTCGCCGCAGCAGTGACCTTTTATCGCCGGAAAAATGTGTTTAGTTGGATTAATCAGTAGCCATGTGAGAGCAAGCACACCAGTGATTCGGAATTACGTTCACTCATCCATTCACAACAACATCGAGCCTGGCCCGAAAATACTGTGACCCGGGCCTCCACTCACCTCAATGGCGACGTAGAATAGTCCAAAAGAAGAAGACCACGAAACAGGTTGAAAATTAATGAAAGGAATCTAGGCGGAACAACTAGAAATAATGTCTACAAGTACGCCGTTAAATGCGGCACAGTGTGAGACCATATGGGATAAAGGCGGTTCATTCATCACCAGCCAATCGCGCCGACTCGACGGATGAGCTAAATATTTTGAAGGACCGGTCAACTAGTCTCAACCAGAGCCCATAGGCGATGGTACCCGAGTGGTCAGTTAGTGCGTTCCAGACGGCCCTTCGTCGGAAACAGAAGTGGCCCTGGAGCTTAACTTGTTGAAGCCTAACAGGGCTCTTTGACCATATGTGTTCTCTCCTTCTGCTTTCAAAGATGGTAGGGAGAGGTTGACACCAGAACTAACAAAACTCCTTCAGGCGGTTTGGGAAATTGAAGAGGTGCTTCGTGATTGTTGCTTACCAACGTTAATTCACGTTTTCAAAAAAGGGGCCCAAAGTCTGTATGACAATCACGGAAGCATCAGTCTGGTGTCTGTTGCGTCCAAGTTACTCACTTGTCTTAGTTTACGTGGGCTCACTAAGCCCCGAGGAACATGAGAAACGGACAGGATTCCAGGCCGGTCGAGGGTGTGTTGGTCACATTTTTACCTTGCGATGGATCTTAGACCGTCAACACTGTTATAAGCAACCAACGGTCTTGGTCTTTCTAGTCCCTAAAATTGATTTCGACTCGGTTGCTCCTAGTGTCCTCTGGAACTGTCTTCTTCGCAAAGGAGTTTCAGGGAAGTACGCGAATCTGCGTAAGCCCACTGCACAAGCAGGATGAGAGTTTATGGACAATTGTCTCAGGTGTTCATCACTTTTATCGGTGTTCTTCAAGTGTGTCCGATTTCCCCTTCGTGTTCAATTTCGTCATGGACAACATTCTGGAGTGTGCGCTTCGGGAATACAGTGGGCTTGGAGGTGAGCTTCTTCCTGGCACTAGATTGACCGATCTAGAGTATGCGGACAACAGTGTCTTACTTGGGCCCTCTGTCGAAGACATAAAGACCATGTTGAACAAGGTGAATGACCGGGCTGGTTTGCATTGAATGCATTTCTCACCTTCAACGTGTAAAGTGCTGCCTCGAGACGGGTATTTCCACTTTCACCTTTATTGCAGGTAATCCGCTTTAGACTGTGGACACTTCCATATACTTGGATAGCACTATCTAGTCAGCTTGTAATGTATTTTAACTTAGTGTATTGATGAGGATAGCAAATGCATGAGTTGCGTTCGCCAAACTGCGTCATCTGTGATGTCAAGAAGAGGTTCGATTGTTGTCAAAAGGTAGGGTATATAATGTTTGTTTGCGTTCTGTTTGGCTTTGTGTTTCGCAAATGCAAACTGTTCGCGACAAAGATGCTAACAAACTTACCGTGTTCGGTCATCGTTGTATCCGCCAATTAACCCACATCAAGCGGATTGATCGCGTGAGCAATACGGTCGTTCGCCTGTGTGCATCCTGGGACGCTCGGGATGCGTGATCAGTTGGTCAACTAATAACGTTGCGCAGACTGTGATGGTTGGATCACGTGCTCCACGTGCCGACTGAGCTTTGACCGTAGCGGGCTTTGTTTTCTGAGACCGCTGACAGTTGAGTAAAACTGCATGGTGATCAAACAACGACGTGGTCACGAAACACAAAGACCCTGTTTGTTTCATTGAGCAGAGTGTTTAGGTATACCTTAACCGGCTTGGATCCTTGTGGTCATTCAGATCGCTGGTTAGATACGCTGTCGGGGTTGGTTATGTGCCGCCGTCAATGGTGCACCTGCATTCACATCATTTCCGGTTCCTCCGCTTAGTTTTTTAAAAAAAAAGTTTTTCTAATCTTTTTACTAACGTTAGCTTCTAGGATATTGCACGTCACTGTTAAAATGAACGGCGGTCTGAACTATGGTATCTTCTGGTCAAGTTCTGTGCCGTTGTGATATGATGTGGTAGTGTTTGGCACGATGCCCTTTCGAGTAGCTTTTCTGGTCATCGATTTGAATGACCACGAGGACCCCAGCCGAGCATGCGACGCCTACCCACTCTGCCCAATGAAAAAATCAAAGTTTTCTCATTTCATGACCACGTTACCGCTTGACCGCTACTCGGTTTTATCCAGCTGTTGGTGGTTTAAGTATGTAACCTTCGGTACGGTAAACGCTCAACTGACATGAGGAGTACGTTTCCCAGCCATCATAGGCTGTGCAAAGTAAATACTTGACCAGTTGGTCGCGTATTGCGAACGTACCGGATTGCATAGTGGAACACTACGGATCCGAAAGATTCTTCAGTACGTATTGGCTTTATCTGACCATTAGCGACCTAAAGTACCGATGTCATGTGGTAACCGCTGTTGTGATCTGTGGAATTACTTGACCTAATCAGTAGGGGCAGTTAGTTTAAGAGGATAATGATGCATGTGGTGTTTTTCAAAATGTGGTGGCGAATTGCCTTGTTGCTCAAAGCGTCGAAGCTACTGTGCATACCTATGTAACCCTCATCACGATCAGGACAGATTTTATGTCATAGAACATGGTAAACGGCACGTAAGGATTATGAACCCCCCAACTTAACAATAACGTTATTTCGGGGCCACAGTTAACAAAGGTTGATAAGTACAAAATCTGTTTTTTCTTCTGTCAAATGTGTTAGCATGACTGACGGCGCTGCGCGGGTTTAAAATAACGTTATTGCTGATCGTGACTCACGTGTGCTCCGGTGATACCGCCACTTGTTCGCAATCGCTTATTCCGCTGGTAGATTTGGATATTTCTGTCTAGTTTTCGTGTTATATTATATGAACCCCAGTTTTTATGTTCTGGAATATGATTTTGAAGTCGCAACACGGATACTAGCCAGTGTAAACTGGCGCGATTTTAATAATCAAAACGAGATTGTGTGTTAACTCAAGCTGAAGACTCGTTGATAATCGAAGATTGAAAAGCGCATAGCAGGGAAGCTTGTTTCCAGGGCTTCATCGTCAGGCTAAATACAGCATACACATGTTCGCTGGGAGTAGTGCGTCAGTTGAGTAAGGGATGGTAATCATTCATATCAACTTAGTCCGACTCGTGAGACCCGGTTATGTAACGTCAATCACGTGGGTTGTAAACGTTTGTGAAAAAATGAGCACGCTTACTTGATACATCTATCTGAGGTATGGATGCGTGGCGATGGGAGGTTCAGTATTTTGACTAAACGTTTTTGTGCGCATAATGGAGATGAGTATGTGCGACTTACAGTAACTTCTGTGGTTGCTAGTACATGACCTTTGCCTCGCTTTGGTTACACTCCACAGACTCGTTGGGTCGGTTTAAGCTAATCGGCCATGTTGATCAGATAATTTGATTCGACCAAGCGCACATCGACCGCGGATGAACAAGCCTTTATCGATTCTCATTGTTACCTCACCGGACGATGTTCCCGGATGCGTTCAGAGAATCGCCTCGCTGCGCGGCCTATGTAGCTTGTTTCACAGGAACAAACGGAACATTGCGCACAAAATGATGCAGTGTACAGGCAATATATCCTTCGGGTGGGGACACAAATCTGATGTAGAAGTAAATTGAACACACAATTGGGTTGCGAAACAGATTTGACAATCGCCGCATTAAGTCACCTGGTTATCTTTTCAGCAGCGCTATCATTTTTGAATGGTAATGAAGTACAGATAGGATTTTTGTCTGCTGTTAACGACCTATATACCTTTGTGCATGTGGTTTCAGGTAAACTGTTGTGGATAGCCATTTTCAAGAGGTGTGTTAAATAAGAGCTTTTGCATCTCTCGTAATGTTATTCGAGCCTATTTTTGCAGCCCTATATAGCAAACATCGGACCAAGTTCCTCATTTGTCTCAATGATACAGAGCTGGTATACTACGCGGACCAAGTGGTTTCCCGATATGCTTTACATCGTATCCTGCCATCTCCACGACGTGACACCAACGCATCTAAAACCGCTATACCTGCGGATGTTTCCGCCTCTAGGGTAAGGCGGATATTTTTGTAGTCAGAGTTGAAGTGCATCAGTGTTTCACCGAGGCTTTTTGGTTCGCTCCTCATACAAGTAATATCGCATGCATGACGTCTGTAAAGTGCCAATGACTTTGTGGTCAGCTAGTAAACTACTTTCAGGCTTTGCCGTAAGGATGTTAGCCAATAAGAGACCTGACGGAGACCCTATTGTTACTCCGTCCTTTTGGCAATATGGCCTGCCTTAAAATCTAAACTAAACGTTTTACGTGCAGCGATGCGACTGTTGTTTAAGCTTATTCAGTGGTATCCCCACATTCATGTCATCGCTATCGATTTACCAGCCGAGGAACTCAATTGTCCCACTTAAGTGGATATTCGCAAAGAGAGATGGGACGTCAAGCGAAAATAAACGTCTTCTCGTCAGATTAACTTGCTTTAATGGTTCGACAAATTCGAAAGAATCGTTTAGGTTACTAATCGCTGGTTTTTTCCCAACTGGACTTGACAACTCGGCTAGCTCATTTTGCCGTTGCGTGACCCGGCAAATTACACTTATCTAAAATTAGTCGTAGCGGCACTCTGTTTTTATGCACGTTGGTTAACTCGTAAGGCCTGGGAATTACAGTGCCTGTTGGTCTAATTTCTTCAAATGTAGCTGAATCAATCACTCTTTTTGCTGCTTACATCTCAATGTGTTTATCAGCGCCTTTTCAATGACCATTGTTTCGTCCCTTTCTTTTCCATTCAAACAAATTTAGTTCTATTTGCCAGTATCATATTCATTTTACTTAAGTAATCAGCTTTGTCTAAAATGCCGATTCGTGTACCTGTGTCAGGTCTGGATATTACTATATCCTCATTTCGCCTTAGGGACTCCAGTGAGACAAAATACTGTCTAATGAGTAGGTTTTTACCTATGGTTTTCCGAGTCAGGTACTGATAACATGACTGAACCAAGGTTGATTTAAGCATCTCAACGTTATGAAATGACGATGGCTGAAGACAGATTAATTGGCCTTAAAGATTTTCAAACTGACTTTGCAAATATGACTGCCTAAATCCACTTTAGGACCACGTAATTTTACTCCTGACGATAAAACTTCAAGGACAGCTTTATCCGACGCCAAAAAGAATTGTGCACTTACCTCTCCGAATTTCTCGGAGATTCCGCCTTAGGTTTGGTCGAGTTGGGTTGATCCCACCATTTCGTTACCGTCTTTTTTCGTTGCTTTCTTCTGGCCACAATCTACTGAACGGAACTCTCAAACTCCCTTGCTGTTTTTGGCGACAATCATCGTGTCAACAGTCCGCTTGTAGTCCAAATTATTGGCGCTGTTCGTCCACGTGCCTCTCTGGTTTGAAGTTAGGCGTTATGGTGAAGTCCCGTTAATGCTAATGCGATTTCCTTGGAGGATGGTCCAGTATTGTTTCGGAAGTGGGCAACGCTCAAGTCTAATGCGATCAGACTGGCTTGAATAGTTTCGCAGATCTTTACAGAACTAGTTATCTGCAGTAGTAGTTGTTTAAACATTTTGCCATAAATTCAGTGTTACTGCGTTACAATGGTATGGACAAGCGTCAGTCTGAATGCATTTTTCATCAGGTTGTAAGCTGACCATCTTGGTGTGCATGAATTCATACCTCCCATAATTGCTCGATAGATGTACACTCACAGATATGTCACAGAGTGCTCATTTTTGTTTCCATCTGACTAAAATTGTTTTTTTATCATAAGGAGAGTTTCTTTAACACTCATTTGTTCTTAGTGAATTGATAAGAGAAGCAAAAGTGACTGTAACAAAACCATAACGATTACTTCATGGATCTGCGTCACTTTAGTTTTCCAGGCACATGTGCTTATAATGCAAAAGCCAAACATGCTCGAAATGTAGCCGTATCAACGGAAGGAAGTTGTTTTGCTAGCTTGATTTTCTGGAGGTGGATGACTAGTCACTTTTTGCTTCAGACAGATGCGGTCAATGAAAATCTCGCTATATAACCGCTGTGTAACCGTTTGGCGATTTCAAGGGGCAGTATTCCTACTTCTTGAGCAGTTGCTCCGGAGCGTGCGGAATGTCACTAAGTGACATCGGAGGTCAGAATCCACTGTTAGCCACTTAATATCATGTTGGTGTCCATCTGCGGCTGATAAAAGAGGAATACGCCCTTTAATTTGATCCACACAAAACCAGTCTCTAGTCCTTCGATTGGAATCTGCTCGGAGTTGGCGTCACCGTGAATCATGAAATGAACAATATGAGACTGTTCTACTAAAATATGAGAATACTCTAACTAAATGATCAATTGATAAAAGATCACTTTCTGTCAATCATGAACACATCCAACATGATGCAAGGTGCATTGAGGGGCTCACCTCATTGATATCTGAGTGGGAATATGTGAAATTTAATGGCGAGATGGTAAATCTGGATGGTCTCCCAATAGGAACTATCTTTCGGGAGATCAAGCACGTCTTTTCTGTGATGGAATGGATGGTGGTCACTTCGTCTTATGGAACCCGGTTTTTGTGAGTGCTTTATAACAAGTGGGATAGTGTAAAGGCAGCCAACATAGACATGCACTCATGGTTGTTGTCTTAATGAAATCAAGACTGCTCTTTGTATGTTGCACCAGTATAGAATCTAAAAAGAGGCATATTATAGAGCGTCCCTTATTTGCAGATTCTGCTGATTTTGCAATGTTACTACAATGTTGAGGGTGTGTAATAAAATTTAGCAGCATTTCGGATTAAAAGTTAGAAAACAAATCAGTCGGCGTCATATAACCCACTGTCATGCAACAACATGGTTACATGCATTTGTCACCTTCTCTGTTTCGTACTATCCACCAAACACAATGGTAACTACCACCCATCATTAAGACGGTTGTACTAGCTGCTTTGGCTTGTTCACGTTACTCTCACTGTCGTCGAATGCAAAAACACTGTTTTTCCGGAGCAGTGGTGCGTGCTATGATTAGATGTGGGGCACCATTGAAGTGCACATTTTACACCTCTCAGTGTTCATTTGATGGGCGTTAGTTTACAATGGATTTTACCAGCCGAGCCCTGTAAACCAATGCCCTCACACTAAGTCACAGCAGGCCCGTTGAAACCAGTGTACTGTTCCGTCGGCTCAGTTGATAAAACTACGTTACATCTTGTTCACCACTTAGGCCATTAGAAGAAGTCGTTGACTAGGTCTATGCGTCAGACGTAAGTCCAATTTCTGTTTGGTAATACGATATATGAAGACTGTGTGATAGCATTTTCGTGTGTACTTTAGTAATCATTTCTGCGGTAATTGAACGAGCAAACTGGTTTTGGTCTGACGAAACTGTTTCACCGTTTCCTTCTGGAGTTGGACTAGGCGTAGTTCTGTTTACCAAAATTGCTTCCGGTACTGTCGTTGTGTTTCTTTTTCATTGTACCTTGTAAATGGTGCTTCTTGGAAGAGTGTTTCTGGCAGAGCTTTTCTTCCCGAATAGATTACTGTGCTGACATAACTTCTGACAATTGAATATACGCTCAGTTAAAAACTGTTTACAGGTAGTGTGTGATGGGTTAAGGTGTATTTCTAATTTCATGGGCAAATTAGATATTCTGGATAATGAGTTAGAAACCATTGTTTTCAACACATTGGATAGATTTTAATTACCACTCAGCACGCTGTTTGATATTCCAGGGGAAAAAATGCCCCATTACATTCGTTAAATATATCTTAAGGATATGGATCGTCTCCAGGGTACGGTTTGAAATTGAGCGACGATGGTATACGAAATGTCTATCTAACAGCACTGACGGTAATTCTGCCCGGGTCACAGTAATGGAGTGATCCAATCAGGTGCTGAGCAGGAATCTTAACGGCTATGCGAGCCTCTTGTGAAAGGGTTTATTCCAAGGGAGCACTGAAAATAAGATGGAAGTGGAATTCTGCTGACTCAGCTGAACTCATGATCAAACGGTGACTGACCTCTCCTGACTGCGAACATAACAAACACCGTCGTAAACTGAAACACAAACTTTCGAAGAGTCCGCGTAAGGATTGCGATTTGCCTCTCCGAGCAAGCCAAAGCGATAGAGAGGGCATTTTTACCGGGTGTTGTTTTTCTTGATTTGTAGTCGCATTGGCCGTCGTCAAGATGTTAATGGGACTATATGTGAAAAAGCTGAGTCACAAATTTACAATCTTTGGCGGCAATTTCATAGACGGTCTTAATACTCTAGAGAACGGTTCACCTGGTTTGAACCAGCTCATTCAGTTGTGGTTAATTATGACGTACTCGGCGATCCTCCGTTGGTATGGCTTTAGAGCTTAAGTTGTTAAAACGTAATAAAGTCCCAAGCTCGGACCTCCTTTCGTTAACTGTTTTCAACGATTGTGGGAGAGAGATTGTTATCCCAACTGACCACGTCTCTCCGTTCCCTATACGAGACTGAAGAGGTGTCTCTCGACTAACACTTATCATCATTCACTTTCAAAAGAATTACGATGGCGTTATGTGACAACCACCGAGGTATTAGTCCTGTCTTTGTCGCATCCAAGCTGCTCACTGGTCTCATAATACGGCGGGTTCTGAAACGTAGATAAGATCAGGTGGGTTTCTCACCTGGTTGTGGATGTATCTATCATATTTTCACCTTGCGGCAGATCCTGGAGAATCGGTACTAATTTTTCTCAGCCAACGATCTTGATATTTTTGAATCGGTTTCTCGACACGCTCTCTGAGGCTGTCTTCATCGCAGAGGAGTCCCAATGAACCGTGTCAATTTGTTGAAGTCGTATACCCGCTCTGAATGAAGAATGCGCATTTGTTGGCAGTTATCTCGACCGTCCTCCACGTCAGAAGTATCCGATTTTCCACCAAACTTCGTGGTGGATGAGTATGCGGACCGTGCCGTATTTATGAATTGATGTGGCTGGTTTGTATGGTGTGAACTTTGCACCTTCAGAGTTTAGTGTTTTCACAAGGTTGGGTTGACACTGACCCTGTCTTTGTTATTGCTGGTGGACTACTGGGGACTGTAGATCGTCTAACCTACCTGCACAGTGTTATCCCGTCAGTCTATAATATTGCTGACGAGCTGTTCACCAGGATAACGAAAACACAGTGCACTGAACAGCCTCCTTCACTTGTGGCATCAAAAAGATCTCCGTTTTTCGATTAGAGACAGAGTTTACAATGCGTGTTTGCGTTCATTTCTGCTCTGTAAATCAGAGGTCTGGTCCATTTGTGCCAAAGATGCACACAGGTTCGCGATATTTGGTCAGCGTTGTCTACACCAGCCAGGCTGTCGAGTGGACTGACTTTGTGAGCAACGCGACAGTCCGCCGGCGGGTGTTTGAGAAATGTGCAAGTTGATGGCCGATAAGCGAGATAGTGAAAATTCACTGTCTTCCTCGGTTAGGTCATTTGCCCCGTATGACGGCGGAACGTTTGCTTCATCGCGCATCGTTCAGTGTGACTGCTGATAGTTGGAAGAAACTACAAGACGGCAAAGCGATAACGTGGTCATCGGCTATGGAAGCCTTGACCGTCCCGCTGAACAAAATTGGCAGGTGTTGCCTACTTTATTGGAGAATTTGTAACCATCCACACAGCCGGTTGGAAACACTACCTGATATGGCATTGTGCCATAGCCAGTGATGAGGCTGTATCCGCAAAATTGTCGACTCTTCTGTTTCGTGAAACTCGATTGTTTTTACTTATCTGTTTTCTTTCTCCTATGTCTCTTCGTTATACATTCGTACTTATGTATCAGTCTGCAACTGCGTGAACCATTGTCAAGAACAACGGGATCCAAAGCCATAGTACTCACATCTACGACTCAAAGCTGAAAATGATGATTTTTCAACACCTGTTTCAGTGACATCTGCGGTGAAATGCCAGTGGTCATCTATTGATAGGTTGTAACGTTGTAACACATAATCAACCCTACTTGTGAAGTTTTTCTCAATCAGCTCATACGAATCTTCGTTGGGAGTGTATGTGGATGAGGATATCTGCACTTCGCTAATTGATTCAAATATTATGAGCTTATGCTCATTACGACCTAATGAAGCACTAATGCCGAAACCGTTAGCCACTGGCTAGGACATAATCTAGTCTGATTGGTTTCCTCGATTTCCTCCACTTTGTTGTCACGATCACACTTTCTAGTCTTATTTTAGACATGCATACACTCGTGGGTAACGTATGCATCATTCAAGAATCGGATTGTTTTTTGTGATGAATGTGTTCATTGATACTTTGATAGGTCGTAGGCAGGTGTAGCGTTCTTTGGGCTTATGGCTCGTTTCCCTGTCAGGTTTAGGGCTTGTCTGGGTTTGCCACTGGGATCACATGAACGATCTGTGGAAGCAGTTCATAGTTGGTACCGAGGAAGTGTGCTCGCCGTCTGATCCTAGATCCTACACAGCACTTTTCACACCGACACCTAAAAGTCTGCTTGATGGTTGCGAGATAAAAATAATTTGACGAACTCTTAAACAGTAATAGGCATAAAATACACTTTTGGAATTTTCGTTAATTTATGTACATCAAAATGGTCAGTATGCTGATAGTTTGGAAGTTGTACGAAGACTTATTTTTATAGGGTATCTTCAGAGTGACGGATCTGTCAAAGTAAATCCTCCTGATATCAGACAGTTGTCGGGCGCATTTTTTCGTCATCAGTCGAGTTGGGCGACTGTGTTAAAGAAAGTATGTGATTATCTCCGTTCTGTTGTCACAGTCATCGCAGAATCAATGGTTACAGGTTGCATGCAAACCAGCCCTTTTATTTCCTCTTGTTAATCTAACGTTATCATTACTCACAAGCGAAAGTGGTTGAGCGTTCACATATGATAATTCGGTCGTGCCTAGTGTGAGGTCAGTGGCGCAGTGGTTAACACGTTTGCTTCATGAAAGCGTGGTCGGAGTTCTAGTCTCGGCAGTGGCAAGGATATGCACTACTTACGAGCTCTAATGAGAGCGAAACTCGAGTCTAGTGCTTCCTTTCGAAAGGGACCGACTAGAAAGTCTGTAGGAATGCGACAGTTGCAATCAGTTGTAGGCAGTGAAGAGCAGTGCGTGGCAAAGCGCTGGGTGGTGCAAACTTATGCGAAGTGATAAACTGAAGTTTTCGATCCTGAATCTTGCTAACAGACCACGTGTTTAGCAATGAGAATGTGAGCTACTTGGAATTGAACTCACGGTAACGGCACTATCTAACATATTGGCCATTTAGTGCACGTTTGGAGTGCACTTTGTTAGAGCGACAAGTGTGAATTAGTGGTTGCGGATCGCAGGGTCAGCTGTTGCTCAGATTTTTTTATTGAACCCCTTATACCGGCAATGCATGAATCCGTCTCTCAGGGCGTTAACACATCGGTAAACTGAGCTCAGATAGTTTGCGACCCTCATGCGCACCAGACAGGACGAATACTTTTATGACCACGACCGTTACAGGATCTTAACGTGAGATCAATTGAGACTGAAAATAGATGATAATCAGTCACTTGACTTACTATAGGGTCTGCTATCGCCATGAAGAAAAGATGAAACGATCTTTCACTAAACTCAATGAACAGGTAGGTAGTGAACATGTCACGAAGGGTGAATGTGGTGACTGAAAATTAAATCAACTAGGCCAAAATCACATCGAGAATACGTCGGTTACCCGTCTGGAGTAAGCGCAGTTTTTGATAAACAATCTATGTGGTTGGGGTATTGTAGGATTTCTCGTGAACGTCGCTTTTTTCCTCATAATTATACGACAGGCATAAATAAGTTTCCAAAGCTCGTCTGTTTTAACTTACCGGTGTGGTCAAGTGAATTATGGGCTTTGAGAGGAGCAGAACTCGAGTCTGATGCCTCCTTTCGAAGTTGGCTGGTTGAAAGGCTTATCTAAGATCCTGCGTGAGTAGTGTGCAATTTGAAACTTCAAATATTTTTTTCATGAAACTAAGTTCTTATTTTTGAAGTGCGGAAAAGACAGTTAGCTGAAATGGTAGAGGGGATCACGAAGGGAAGTCACAACAAAAGTTGACTTTATAACAATACAGCTGAATTGCTCCATTCGTTCGTACGATATTTCAGAGGTTTATAAACGGATTAACCACTTACACTGATTTTAGACGTGTGCATTTTTTTTGATCACACGACTGCCTGGTGTTTGATTGCCCATCTTGAACCAGTTTGTCATACCTTGTGTCCTTACGGTCGTCGCGATAGTATCAGGTCTGTTGTCATCTTTCACAGTCTAGAACCTACAAACTACCCCATATTCTCACTTACTGTCTGTTCATTATTAGCGGACCTCCCGCTGCTTGAACTGATTACTCTTATCTTCATTTATATCGTTCTGCCGGACACAAATAAGACATCCCACTGAAATCCTCAACATACTTTTTTCCCGTTACACATCTAACCTACAATTAAACTTTAATAAAGATTTTTATCGACACATTAATGTCATGACAGTGGGTTCTGACTGCGGTTTCCATGGTTTCGAGTGGTCTGCACTTCTCTCTCAACCATTAATAACTTAAATGCTTCGTTTCCTCCAACAAACCGGTAATGTTTGTGTCTCAAACAACTCAATTTGAATGTTTTTATGTTTTTGTACGTCTTCAGCTCGATTCAAGCAGACATGTATTTGCATTTGGTCGTACGCTTCTTTCGCTATTCCTTACTGAAGACAGTGTCCGTTAAAATTTGGTCTAATTCCTAAGTCAACTGCGAAGTTGGGCCAATTTTTTTTAAAGTTCCCACGATTTTAATTGTCCGTTGCATGGTCCACAACTTTTTCATTTTCGGCCGCGTGATTAGATAGCATTGAGTTAATTACCCGGACATATGGCTGGGCTACAAATTTCTATGTATTTGAAAAGTAATTGTTTGAAATGGTCACACGCAAGCTAATTACTACAGTTATTCTAGAGACTTTGGCATGACCGCAGAAGCTGCATTGAGGATGCATGCAGCCTTTTGCATTTAAGCGAAGTACTATTCACAGCTCACGGTGACGATCTCACTCAGTCGAAATCATTAGTCAGAAGGAAACATCAGAATAGCGTCCTACGCTTGTGAACGTTTCCAAGTAGTGTGTGTATTCCGGTCTGACCTGAAGTTTTACTTTCACATGGGAGTCGTATTCGCTTGCCATTGTCCCGTTTTCTTCGTAGTAGGTCTGTTTGAGTTATTACGATTGAACTATTTCAGGTCTGTGTTTTCTGAGCAGCGCTTTGTCAACAGTATTCGAGAATTTGTTTAAGTACGAGAGACACTGTAGGTGCAAATTGTTTTCCATTCTAAACTGACCTATAAATTATTTTATCAGGTTTCCCTTCTGTTTCGTTAACATCACCTAGTTTGTGTTATTTGACCATTTCTGTACGTCAGGCTGCGATCTTATGTTTATGATCGTCTGGATACAACTGCGGTTATTTGCTCGTAAATGGGAGCTTTTCCAGTTCGGGTATCTGAAACGCACGGTTGGAGGCTCAATTTCCAGCGTCATTTCTATTTAACTATCTCAAACGGATGACTTTTGGTTACTGTGCTTTCGTCACGCGATTGAGTTATCGGTTGTGCGTCGTGTTTTTCTACGTTCCCCTGTTGTTTTGTTTTACTTACAGAGGAAATCACCACAGCTTTTCGGCGCTTTGGGCCACTCATTGTTGATTGGCCTCACAAGACTGAAAGCAAGGCGTACTTTCCTCCTAAAGGTTAGTTTCTCGGCTTTCATTATGTCACGAATATTCTCATTTTAAATTCTGTTTGCAACAGTGGATACATGTTTTGCTGACGTGCTCTCCGAAGAAGTGGGTTACTCAAATTAGGTTGGACGGAGTTTATGTGAAGCTCAAGGAACGTAAAAGCAACTCCGAGAGGGCACATATGCTTGTGATCATTATTTGGTCAGTTCTGTAAGCTCTGGTATTCTTATGAGAAAAACACTTGATTTAAGATAGGTGGCAATTAGTGGGTGCTTACGGCAATTTAACAGAATGGTCTGTGCGAACAGGAATCAGTGACAAAACTGCAATGCCTTCAAGGTTATCTGCCACACGTATTCATTTGGAGGTCTGCGATGATTCCAAAGATCACGTCGATCACATTTCATGTCAGCAGCATAGGCGTCTTGTGTATATGCTCACATCTCTTGTAGTTTTGCAATGCTCTGCACATTGCGGATTTCTTAGTCACACGAACTCATTGAAGGAAATGGCAAGAGTGTAGCACCAGTTAACTTATTAGAGGTATGTGGACCTCGAATCAGACATCACTAATACCAGAATAGGTCGTGAACATTAGCAGAAATGACCAGGTGATTGTTATTCTGCTATCATGCAATTGATCAAGAAGAACTGAAAGAGGGCAATGAATATTTGTTTGTCATTATACCATCGAAACAGCTAGCTTGATATTCCTTTATAAATGGTCTTTTAAAAGTACTTTGGTACATGCAATTACATGCTTGTATGCCTTGCTCTGGTAGCCTGGATATTACACGTGGTAATAGAAGAGCCATTCCGCCAAGCACAGTATGCGTAGGCAAACCACATTAGGCGCATTTTTGTTTGGTTTTTATAACGAAAACGGTGTTTACAATCTGATCTGCATTTTTAGCATTTGCGCTATTTAAAGCAACATTTGTGATTACCCTTTTATCTGCTGTATCTCATCTAATAATATTGTTTGTATGGAACAGAGAAGTGACGATATTGCCGAGGTTTGACTGCACTTTACTTCGAAAGTATTGTCCACAATAAGCATGAAAAATTGCCGTATTGTATTGACTTACTGTGTTCAACAAGCACAAAATGTGTTTAAAAGCTAAGGTGTTGTTTTGCGGATTTTCCGGGTGTGTGCGCTAATAGAACATTGGACAGTTAGTCTTTTCAATTGGCCGTCAAAATCACTGAACATCTGTATTCATCCTTGTTTAATTTTTGGCATTCTTGTTCATTCCGTCACATTTGGGTTTCTCTCTAGCATTGTGTTTATCATGTATTTCGCGCTGGATTCGAATGTAACATGAAATATATCATTCCTCGTGCCGACATTGTTTTTTCTATAAACGTGGTGACTGAATAGAAACTTTTCCGGAATTGAACTAAGTATTATACTTGGCATGTTGAACGCTGGATGGTGTCATGAATTACGGTGAACCGTCACACATTGTATGATTCCTGACGTAATATCTTTGCAACCCAATCGTAAGCCTCACGTTTCATGTTGGCTGCCTATTGATTCGCTTTTTTGCGTAGCTACTTTTTTGTATACGTGTTACTGAGCTCACTCTATTTTTTGAAAGTGCTGCTGCGGTAATTAGACATGTTTTACCTTTTTTGTGCATCGTTGTAGGCTATTGTTTCCTACTGTTCCAAGACGAGTGTTCGGTTCAGAGTCTGATCAATGCTTGCATTGTTGACGAAGGGAAGTATTACTGGTGCGTGTCTTCCCCAACTATGAAGGACAAGCCGGTTAGTTATGTTTCTGTTAGTTACTCTTCGGTGTCGTTGTTGATTCACCTACTTGAATTATCGTCCGATCGACTTCTCAGGTTTATCCCATTTCTAACAATCAGTTCATTGTTTGGTTTCACCTGTGATTAGAACAGTTCTTGTGCATTTTTCAATTTCGTCCCCGAGCAACTACGTAAATCTGTCTTAAGTCCAGTATTTATAGGTGTGCTTTTGAATCACCACTTGTAGGTTGTTTATTCCTGGATCGGGACATGACCTTTTGTGCACACTACCGTTTATCACGACAACCGCTTGTCACGATAACACCCCTAAGAAAGACCACCTGGGGTGGTTGGAACGTTGGCTGTTACGAGTTGCTCGTAACGTGTACTTCTCAATCCATTAATAAATTCTCAGGCAAATTACTGTGATGACCATCAAGTAGTAGGGGATTCAGTTAGTCGTAACTTTCTTATTCATGTTGGTTTTTTAGTCGGCCCTTTCCGAAGTGGACCCAGTTCACGGAAAATCTAAATTTGACTGAACTCGTATCAACGATGAGAGATGAATACTGCTCCGTAGCATTCTCTTGTTTTTCAAGGGACAATTTACCTTAGCATAGAGACAAGTGTCTCTATTTAAGCCTCCGCTGTTTGTGATCTTACTTCCTACTTACCAGTACTGGTTCACAATCCCCATAATTATATGTCTAACATAAAACCTATGTCCCAATTGCCACCTTGCAGAAACGTTTTGCGATTTGAAACTGTAACTCATGTTCCGAAGCGCTTAGCAGTGTGAGGTAATGTCCAAGCTTACCGGAGCAACTTGATAATAGTCAAACACGATCATAATTGATCAGCCTTCCTACAGGTAGGAAATTTACATCGACATTTTATAATTGACGTGGATAGTCATCCGTTAATTCGTGTGTGACAAGAATGAACAAAAATCGAGAGAGTGAACAACTTTAACATGTGTCACTCTTAGCGCTGAATTTGTTGGATAATTCCTCATGGATCCTAACTTGAGCTGACAAATGAAAATACGGTGCTAACACCACGTTCACATACTTTCCAATGCACTCCTGTGTTTAATTAACTCGCACGTTGCTGATCGGTCCTCTCGTTTGAACTCACCCTTGTGGTCACCCACCGTCAGTTACCTGTCATGATACTTCATTCAGAAATGATGACGTTCGCCAATAGAGTCCTCGTGGTTTTTAAGATGGTTCATACCAACATGTTCGATTTCTTCCGTCATCACATGACGTCTTTCCTCTGGTTCTCTTGACTTACTTATTGTGCAGCCTCACCACGTGTCACCTTGAACTGCAATTGAATTGCTGTTTAATTCGTAGGTCCTAAATGGCTCACCATCGTGAACTGTCAAGAGGAGCGGTTAGTTGATACATCTGACCCCCAGTTATCTCTTGGTCACTCTTACCACATACACTCGACGGTCTTGTTCATGTTACGTTCAATTTGTTTCTGATGGTTGGTCTATCAAGACGGCTGATTTGTGGTAGTAGTTCGCTTGTTTATTGTTTTTGCTTTAAGGTAGCTGTTCAGCTCAGCTATGGTGCAATACGTTCTTGCCCATTATGAAGCAACTTCCATGAAGGGTAGAATTTTTTCTTCCTAAGAGGATGAAATTTCTGTCTCGTGGGACCCGATCGATATATCATACGATGAGTGTCCTCGACAAGAGGGATTGGGTGTTATGCTAAAGCCTAAGTAATTGCGCCTCTCTCTCTAATAACGCCGCTTTTTGCTGCACTGTTTTGCGATTCATTTGAATCTATTAAGCCGGCCGTCTTCAAAAGCCTGCATGCACACATGCAAACTAACTTGCTTAGAACCACCACTAAGCAGTCCGGATAAATTGCGAAAAGTAAGAGATTCTCGAACCTGAGACAAGTCATCTTTCATCGCATCAATGTCGCTCGTGTACACTGTGAAAGGGCTGGATAATTGATCGTATATCTTATAGCAGTACACAGAGACTAACGTTGTGGTGGCCCCTTACACTGGCGTGCATTCCATGGTTATTATTCCCGATAACTCATGCATTTCCAAAGTTTCGTTTACCACTTTTTCTGGCTCTGTACTGTTGTTGTCTTAGCCTAATGTTCAATAATGGGATATAGAAAAATGCGGATTACAATTAGTATTTAAAATCTGATATGAACCGAATCCAACTGTGCGCTCACTGGTTCAAGTTGCAAAAAATGGCAATTGGAAACCCCATGTCTTTTGCTCGTTTTTTCTGTTACTAGTCTCCAACTATCTTTGTTTTTGCGGTTTGTTGTCGTTTTAAAATGGGCGCGAAGTTGGTCGCGTTTAGCAGAGCTGATAATTTTAGGTTTTATATTGGATTTCTGAGTATGCAGATTGGGAAAGCCGATTGCCAGTTCCGTTTTACATTTGTAAATGAAATAGAATAGTCCGAGTGTTTCAACGCCGTGTAGCAAGCATATGAAACCCTCTGGACGCCTTCGATTAACTTTTAATACTTTGGAATTTGACGTGTTCGTATTCGAAACACGATTGTTTACGTTCAATTTCTTTGGTTCGTCTACAACGGATGGGGTCATATCAGGACATTGACCGAATTTAGCCTCCCTCACATCATACCACACATCGTATTCAAGTTTCACTGTCGGTGTGTTGCAGAGCGCACATTTTTCACAACGCTTTTATCAGGTCAGGGTTATTCTGAAGCTCGGGAAAATATCCCATCATACGAAGACGTTGTTTTGTTTACCTATGTTCGTTCGCACAGCCTTTTGCTCATTACGCTGTTTGTACGTGAGTGGACAACTTTTTGAATAGTTGTGGATTGGGTCGTTACACTGTAACAATTGTGTTCCAGTCTAGTGAATCGTCCTCGATGATTCTAACTTAATTGAAAAATTATGTACGTTCAAGTTGAATTCCATATTTGGCTAGAACTGCCACTGTAGTTTGCAAATGGTTGCTAAACTTTTGATAAGACGAAGTGTATTCGTGTTATAA
Organism: Paragonimus heterotremus; assembly: GCA_013368495.1. NCBI lineage: Eukaryota > Metazoa > Platyhelminthes > Trematoda > Plagiorchiida > Troglotrematidae > Paragonimus > Paragonimus heterotremus. The sequence goes on from LUCH01001328.1 coordinate 82,297, forward strand.
TCTATGAGGCTCTCATCACCTGCTATCTTTGTTACCTTATAGGTGAAGAGGCTGTAATATCATTTCGCACTCTGTTTACAATAAATTTATTTGCCCTTTTAACGATCCTTTTCACACAGCGTGTGTGCTCATTTATCCTTCTTAATTACGTGTTATGCTCAGGTGCAAATTCGTCCGTGGAATTTGGCCGACTCAGACTTCGTCATGGACGGTTCTCAGCCGCTTGATCCTCGTAAAACAATCTTTGTCGGTGGTGTTCCTCGACCACTCAGAGCCAGTAGGTTTTTTTGTCCACTATCTTATATAATTACGCGGTTTGAAAACCTATTTAACTGGCTTGGTTACTTGCGATGTCACATCTTGCGCATTGCTAGTGATCCATTTTCACCTATTGGCTTTAGATGCCTACGTGTTATCAATTGTCAACTTTTTATATTGAGTTCATAAGTCTGATTCCGTATGTGTCCATATGTGTCATGGACACCGGTCGATCACATTGTGGCCTGTGACAGATAGCGTTAAACACTGGCGTGTATTTGGAGGTAATCACTTGGACTCAGATTCTGCTGTTGTTTGTTATCCTTTTGCTTTGTCATTGGGTCAGAAGTCCAACACTCTTTAATATAGATCGGTTAACTGAAATCCAAGCAGAGACCATGTGAAACGTTTAGAAAGCAACACAAACTGTCAACGTTCTTGACAGTGGAAGGTAGCAAATGAGCACTGAGAAGAATCGTATTGGTTATGAATAGTTCCTGGTATATTCCGAACGAGTTGTACAGTTACTACACCTGTGTATTTCATTCATTCAAGTAACGCTGGATCCCACCTGACTGGATTTGGCGACGGTCGTCTAAAATAAGGCTGTAGTATAAAGGTCATGAAGAATACTTGGTCGAACCTTCACTTGGGCTTACATGACCTTTTGTGTGAAGATAGGAGGGTGCTATTTCCTATCAATTTTGGTTGTGCTGACCACCTGTCTAGTGTTAGTGGGATCGTGTGCAGAAGACGATCGTCCAATTATCACTGCCATGTTGCAACAATGTAACAGAAAAGCTGAACAGCTTAGACCAGTCTGAAGTACGTCGTGTACACAATGCAACCGGATTGGTCAGTCTGGCAATTTCTATTTGCAGTTTATTGAGATTACCTGTCGCATCATCTCTCGGACGATATTGACACAGTGTTGTTGTTAAGACTGCAAACGTTATTTCGGGGGGGGGGGGGTTAAGAAACTACTTAGGTACCTGTAGGATGATATTTATCAACAATTTTATAATTACCAGAAGCAGGTCGCAAAACTGTAGCTAACACGGGACATCAGCCTACTAATCCGTTTGATATAATGTTAGACAATCTCATTCTTGAAGTGTGATATGTTGGGGAAGACAAGCAGGGTTCCTCCTCGTTCGTTCTTACAATAATCGTAGATAGGTCGTGCGACAATTCCCGGATCATCGATACTCTTGAGGGCTATCGATAATTATGATATCTTTTTTTAACATTATTTCTATTGGTAGCTTAGATTCACATACGTGTCTACTCTACGGTGAAGTATCCTAGTAGCACACAATACTTACTTTCATGACAGGGTCTTTTTGCCGGTCAGGGGAACTTTTGTGGAAAGGCGTTTCGGCTGCTCACAATTTCAAATGACAAATTTATCAGTGTCCACTGCTTTCCTTTTACGGTGTTTCTCGAAAATGAGCTTGTTTGCTACGCGTTTGTTTTCATGACTAAATCGGGCATATTCAAAGCTTTTCTTTTTGTTCAACTTTATCGTAGATGGCACTCCAGAAAGACGTCTGACAATTAGTTCGCTCTTCCTCAGGTGCTCCTCAGTCGTAGGTTAGTCAGTGTGGTGTGTGCAAATAGCGTTACTTTCCTTGACCGCTCTGACGATGGCATGCAGCCTATACTGAACTAGCTGAACGGCTTACCAGCTTGTATTACATGCGGTTTGTATTATCAGAGTACAGAGCGTAACTTTGTGACCGGGCCCTTACTCTTTTCTTTTACGTAGGCTATCCGCCAAAGGTCCCATTATTTCGTCTACCTGAAAAGTGTCATTTAGTTACCTTGCACTATTGTTTGTGAGGTATCTGCGGGAGTAACCTAGACACTTATTCTCTCCACGGACGTTCGAATTCTGTGGCATGAAGACGTGCGACTGTCGTGTGCGTCCCATCTGGTGCTGAGCCTACTTTTGTTGCCCCTATCGATTACCTCACGTCATTTTGAGTAGTTGTACGACCGTCATCCACCGATGTGTATTTTGATTTCGGTTGCCATACGCGATCATTCTGTGAGAGTTGGGCCGCTCACAGAAGTACGTGATTGAGATTTTGCCTTACTGAGGCAGTTCATCATGACCACCAGCTGTCCGAGAAATTCTCGGTATGTTTAGACTGCAGTGTTATCATGGACTATCAAAACATTGGCCGCTTTTCTGAATAGTCGGTTGATGCCACCTGCCATACTATGGTATTCGTGAGCATCATTAGCACAGCCCTGGTTACAGAGAGCACTCGATACGGCTGTTTGTTTCAGCCAGCGGCATTCACCCACCTAAATGAGTATTAGCTTTGCTATTGCTTAGTCTCTTTTCTACCTTTCTTCATGGCATTACCCTTGGATCTAGTGGATTATTTCTAAGTCATTTGTTTAGCCAGTATATATTGGACTCTGATCCTGACCTTTTTCTGCTACCTTAGCGTGGTGGTCATTCTTGTCTACTGTACTTATCCGGCGGGCTATGCTGACCAGGACTCCAGTTCTTGCAGGTTTAACCATGTCACACTAGTCAAAGTGGAGCAGCCAGACAAAAGGCAGTTACGCTCGTTATGGATGGTGCCAGTATGTTGTGTTCTGGTTCGGCTTGATGTTTGTTCTTGCCTGCTCTGGTTTTGTGTGTGACTTGTTTATCTGTGCAACAGTATCGGCCTTGTGTGAGTATATCGACTTTATAGATGTGCGGCTCTCGAGCCTATACGTAGCTGTTGAAATTTGGTTGTTGCTGGTGGTCGATGTTGTTATTGTATGTATGTGTGTGTCACCCGCTGCCTTGCGGTACTGACTTCTAAGCCAAAAGCCTTGATTAAGGGTCGTAATCGTTCTCCTGCTAGGTCTGGGCGTCCTGGCAGTCTCCTAGGCTCATATAAACCATGATGTTACCAAATAAACCAAATACCATACTGTATCGGCCGTCGCGCAAGATAAACCGGGTCGTCCTATCTGCTGTTTCCGGCAGGGGTGGATGGGCGAACATATGCTACTGTCAAACCCTCAAACTCTCCTAATGCTGCCCCAGCACGAATCCTAGAGCAAACAATGCTCATACGAGTCACAGTAATACGTAGACCAACCTGAGACACACTCGGGGATGCAAGACGCTCTGCGTTGGGACGTGGAATGTTCACACGCTGCTGGATCGATGTGGCTCCACAGAACGGCGCACCGCACTGATCGCGATGAAACTGCGTCGCTCTGGAATCGATGTAACAGATTTGAGTAAGACAAGGCTTGCGGACCATGGTTATATCCGAGAAGCAGGTACTGGTTAAACCTTCTACTGAATAGGTTACTCGGCAGACGGAGCTTGAGAGCACAATGTTTGTTTCGCAGTCGCTGACCGCATCAATGCTTTGGTAATAGGCGAGCCGCAAGTCATCAGCTCTCGAATGCTGTCTTATGCACCTGCGACTCGGTGGAGGTAAGTGTGCTACATCTGTTAGTGTTTATGGTTCAACTATGTACCACATTGATGATGCAAAGGATCAGTTCTACGATCAGCTGTCTGCCATAATCCGGTCAGCATCGGTGAGTGATCGACTGTTTTGTTCTGGGTGACTTGAACGCTCGAGTTGGATGCGGCTCGGTAGCCTGGCTGGGAGTCCTCGGACCCCGAGGTATTGGTTCACTCAATGAGAACAGTGCTCGTCTGCTCCACCTGTGTGCTACTCACGAGCTGGCTATCACGAACACCCGATTCCAGCTGGATGCGAGCGACATCACGACGTGGACTCACTCACGAAACGGTCATCACCATTTGTTTGACTACGTGATTGTGCGACAGCGCGACATTCGTGAAGTGAGTATCACGCGGGTGATGCGCGGCGCTGAATGATCATACACTGGTCAAGACTAAATTATTTACCCATGTACGCAAGTCTGTTTATTGTAGATTGGATGTCAAACGATTGGAGAACTGAGACTAGGACTGCCTTTCAACGTGCAGTTGCCGTCGTCTACAAGACGCTCCTGCATCCCCTACTTCCAAGTGTTTTTGGCAACAGCTGAAAGGAGAGGCCACGGTGGCAGCCATCAAGATGATCGGTGTCGAATGCCAGAAACGTCCGAACTGGTTCGAAAACATCAACGGGGTTATCTCTAAGTCAGTACGAGAGAAGAATGCATCGTTTGCCACTTTCATGATGGATCCAGATAGCGAAGCGAAAAGAGCGACATTCCGGAGTATTCCGCATCAACTCACCAAGCGTGTTCGCGGAATCAAAGGTGAGCGGATGCAGGGCTACGCGTATCACAAGGAGTTCCACGGTTTGCTTAGAGCGATTTTTGATCCATCCATCCAGACTACCAAAACACTGGTTGATGTGGATAGCGGCTGTCCGTAAACGCAACCAGACGACATCGTGAGGTTCTGGCGCAAACACTGGTAGCCTACTAAACTGTCCTGCTGCGATTGATTGGGTGACCCTTAACAGCTTGCCGCAACAAACCATCAAATCTTCGCTAGCTCTCGCTTCAGATTTGCTAGAGTTGCAGAGAGTGACACAATGGAAAGGCTTCAGGCGAAGATGGGCTGCCAGGTAAATTTCTGAAGAATGGCGGACCGACGTTGGAACGGGCTTTGTTCTAGTTGGTTCAGCCCATCTGGGAGTAGGAATTGACACCACAAGAGTCCAAGGATGACCTTATCGTACCTTTGTTTAGTGGTGAGGGCAGCAAACAATGTCTCGACAGCTATCAAGGCATTAGTCTGCTGAGCTGCGTAGGTAAGGTGCTCGCACAAGTTCTTCTGCACCTACTGGATGTGAACGTTTTAGACGCCAGTGTTTCTGAAGAGCAGTGTGAACTCTGAGCGAATGCCAGTACGATCGACCTGGTGTTTGCTGTTCGACAGCTTCAGAGGAAATGCCGCGATCGCCACCGGCCTCTGTATGCACTCTTCGTCGACTTCACTGAGGCGTTTGATTCCGTGAGCAGCAAGGTGTTGTGGAGGGTGGTTGGTAAGTTTGAATGTCTAGATAGATTGTTTCACGTAAACATGAAGGCTAAGATATAGTCGTGTGGATCGACCTCTGGTGATTTTGACATTGCTACTGGTTTGAAACAGGGTTGTGTCCTAGCCCTAGGTTTATTTAGTTTATGTTTGACTGCCATGCTAACAGTTGCTCTTCAGGATTCGGCTGAAGACGGCGTTGAGCTTGAGTACCGGACTGATGGACGCCTGCTGAGTAATCGGTGTTTCGGCGCCTCAACTCGACTGCACATTTCAACACCTCGCATGCTACTGTTTGCAGATGACAGCGCGCTGTTCGCACACAGTGAAGTCGAACTGCAGCGACTGGTCACAGCTTTTGCGACTGCGGCATCCAAGTTTGGATTGGATATCAACACATGCAAGACCTTTCATTTATTTCACCCTTCCTCGGGCGGAGGCGCTGTTTCTTCATCTGCTCCTGAAATTCATATCATTGCAGATGTTGTCGACAGCTGCGCAGACTTCTGCTGGTTGGGTAGCAATTTGTTCACCGATCTGTCCGCGGACCGCGAGTTACGAGCTCGTATGTCAAAGACTGGATGTCTTGAAATACTTATCTGCAAGAAACACAGTTTGAAGATGGCTACTAAGCTGTTTGTCTACCGCTCAATGGTGCTATCTATACTGCTTTATAGCAGTGAAATCCGGATATTGTATCAGCGGAACGTGCGTTATCTGAGCCGTTTCCATTTGCAGTGTCTATGACGCATCTTGGGTTTTCGGTGGTCGGACATGGCTCTGAACACTGACGTACTGCGGCGAGCGGACATGGATGGAATGGAAGCCATGCTGATGCTCAATCAGCTTTGTTGGCTAGGTCATCTCCGTCGGATGAGCGATGACCGTATTCCAGAGCAGTCGCCATACAGGCAGGTGAAATCAGGTAGGCGAAATCCTGGTGCTCAAAAGCTGAGACACAAGGATGTTATTCAGGTGAGTCTTTCGCGCTTCGACACTGATTTTTGATGTTGGGAAGGCTTAACGTTGAGCCGGACGACCTGGAGAAATGTGGTCTTCTCCTTTTTCACATCTTCGTTGATGTACTGTGTAAGGAATATTCTTTCTGCTTTTCAGCCCATTCTTGAGTCTTGTTTTTCCTCCATATCCTCTAACATGTACTCGTATATTGAGTCACTCCTTGCATAACGTTTACAATATTTCTCTTCCCAGTTTCATCATCATCATAACAGCCATGAGCCTGACCAAAAGGTTGGGTCTTATTATTGGAGTCCCTATTTAATTCTCGATAGATAGAGGTTTGTGTTTCGAGCTATAATATCAGTTGGCTAACAAGCATTGGCCGGCCGGACACACAGGCCTCAACCACACATCCCCCTTGGTCTTACTCCTTCGGGTTTACACTGGGTACGTGGTGTGTGAATGGAACCACAACTGGTGAATCGCTAGCCATTTGTGATGATGGTTAAGTTCAGGCGTCCTTTGATTTCGGACACCGTGACAGGCTAATCCGAGACGGATGCCGCCAACCATTGGACTGTAAAACCCCCCGTTTATTTTAAATGGTCATATCAAGAGTATCTCTCAGTTGTTCTCCTTGCCATTTAACTTCGGCTCACGGAGTTGGCGACAGTGTACTCTTGAATCTGGTCTTTGATGACGTTTTTCTGCACATTGCGAATCCTCATTAGTTATTGCTTTCCGTGTCACTAATGTGATTACCGTTATCATTTGAGAAACGTTTAGCCTGTGCGAGTTCATGTTCTTCTCGCATCGTTTTTTCGCGTATATTTTTGGCTTCCATCTTGTATGGCTGGGTCAGCTGTCAATTTTATTCGTTCGTTATTCCACACTGAATGTCAGTTCTTGTGTCTTAAATCGCTGGTTGTTTTAATACCCGGCTCTATTTTAGATGTACGAACTTATCGACCCTATGGTCCGTCCAAACTTTACACGTTTATGTGTGTAGTTTAACCAGGTTTGCGTTTCGTTTTCGTCTTATCGACCCGTTTGGCAGTCCGTCGATCGTGGTCTCTGTCTGTCTGTTTCTCTATGTATCGCTATCTCTCTCACACACGCACACACGATAGACTGTTACAGTTGTACCAGCTCTACACCGGTTGCCCGCCTGGACATTCCCTATTTTTCGTTCTGGTTCCCATTCTCGACCTTGATCCATTTCGAGGCGATCGTGGGTTGTGCCAAATGATTTGTATTGCGCAATCGAACAGTCAAGCCCACTGTATACACACATTGGGCTGTCTGTGCAGAGCGTTATTCCCCGCCTGTAAGTGCAGCCATATTTGTGTGATGTGCACGAAAGGATTAGGGTTCTACCGCTATGTACTTCATCATTCCGATGGTTACTGCTTGTTTCTGTTAGCATGTCTCAACATGGGTGTCGTATGCCCACCATGGTTTCTTTTTCGTACACTTCCGGTTTTGTGCACAGGTACGTCGTAATGGACATAGTAATTGGGTACAGTTTGCACATACATTGCGGACTTTTACTTCATAGACAGAGCACAAGCCTAGCTACATTCGGTTTTTATGGGTTTATTAGTAAAATGAGACATCTTGCTCGGTTTTTCAGTAGACTTAGTATCATTGTTCTTTCCTCTCAACTTCTGTTGCACATGGGGAGTGGTTGAGTAATATATTGTTATCCCAGTTTGCCGGAGCTGAGTGAAGTAATTCTCATCCCACTTTAGTTTACGCTTCATAAGAGCGATGTTTTACCTCGTGATCTACTGTTGGTCGACTTTGTGGTCCTGGACCATCATTTCATGGTTATCACTGTTTCTTTGTTTGACCTTGATATGGTAACAGCATCTACTGGTGTGCATCGTAAATTGTCTTTCAAGATGGCAACTACTCATATTTTTCTGTGATTTTAGGAAAAACAAAATAATATGAACCGGAGGCTTCCTAGGCGTGGCAAGTGATGGCGTGATGAACGTGACAACATGCAGAGCGTCACGCGAACCCCAGTGTAGCCACTTTGTAGTCAAGTCATCGCTTCGAAGTGGGGATAGCATTTATGCGTGAAATTTGTCATAATAATCACTGGAGTGCAGTTGTTCACGTTTGCTGCTTGTGGTTTCAGCGGTCAGACATAGATCGTGTTACAACAAACTCTGTCTTACAATGTGGTGAAAAACAGTTTAAGTAGATTGCAAAGGTAGTCCGATATTGAAATATCATAATGCACTTTCGGTGCTCATATTAAAGGATAAGCCCGTGTCTTTCCCGCGGAATGATCAACTCAGACTACATTAGTGAATACTTCGTAAGGTTGAACGATGTGGTGGACACTCGCAAGCGGTCCTACTGTCAATTAAAAAGACAAGCGGCAGAGGTTTACGTGGTACATGAAAATCTATATTCGGCTACTTTTGTCAAACAGAATAGTAGACTTGTTCCTTTATTGTGCGATAAATAGTACTGCGTACAAATGTGTTGAAGATTAATCTCCTACTGGCTTTAAACCATCGTTCTTATCGTGACCATTGCCATAGAGGTTGACAATGATACCTACCTGCGTTAAGTAAAACTAGCGGATAAGCGATCTTTCGTGTATACTTTGTGGACTCATCCACTTTGAATCTGAGTGAACAAAATATAGGACTACCCTTTAGAACGTCGAGTCAATCGCATTTCCAGTATCAGAGAAACTTCTTAAAAATCCGCTTATCGTGAACAATGCAAAGCGTAATCCTTGACACGAAACAGAGGCTCGTAACGGTTATGGCAGCCGGTAGCGGCCAGGATGACCTCCATTTCAGTTGCTTGACCGTTGTTTCGAGCCTCGGTTATCTTTATTCTTCCCCCCTCTCTGTGTGCAACTTGACGACACCTAGCGCTTTTTACTACTTCATTTGATACATGCCGGTAGATAATTTTGGATATAAAATCGAATATATCATTGTTCCGTTTTTTAATGCGTCTGAGTGACTGCAATCTATGTGGCTGCCCTGTTTGGTAGTGTGGCGTAGAAAATTTTGAATGAAGTCTGACACAGTTGACTTCAGGTCATAACTATCAAATAATGCTTAGACTTCTCGTTGGCCGGTGAATTGTGTAAAGACACTACATATTTTTTGCATGCGATCTGACCTTGGTAGCATAGGTGGCATAAAAACCCCTTATTTTTACGTTGTCAGTATGAAATTACACACGGGCTGTATGCCGCAGACAGTGTGCTTTGATAGATAGATTTTGATTGCGTCATTGGGTGGTAGCCAGTGATAACGTGGGAAAATATCCGGAACCTTGCTGACCCAAATACTTGGATCATTTACGAATGTTGTGTAATATACAACGTCGCTAGTGAGCATTATGGTACGAGTCGAACACGCAGAAACTAGGGGGAAGTCTTCAGCGTCAAGAATCACTTTGTAAAACGTGTCAACAAAACGATTGGCAATACACTACCGCCAACAGACGTGGAGACAAGTCAGCCGTGCAAAATAGTGTTTTTATGATTGTAATTTTCATATACTTCTTGATAGGTGTTCCGAAATGAACAAATTCCCTGGCCAGTCACTTCTCATGGCCACAACACTTGGTGCCGTGACGAACCCGGGGATAATCCTGTGGTCGCAGCACTTCGAGGATGGAGACGCTCGAGTGTTTCCAGAGGAATTCGTGGACTTGACCAAGGTGATTTAAGACGTTAGTGAAGGACATGGCAAAGGCGATGTTACACGTAGCGCAAACAGACTCCACGAGGATGGAGTGTGCCGTTGTGAAGGAGGCGCTGGTGGCTGCGTTCGGCAGCTCGGCTGATCGCCAAAAGGCGATACCGCTATGCAAGGTGACCTTGGCTGGATAAGGAGAGAGCTTATCTGTGTTTAACTTCAAGGATTGCTAATCAAGTCACTACTCCGACTGGATCAAAAGTCTAGGTGACGGATGTTGTTGAAAGCCTCCCGATGGCCGTTCACGACCAACTTCACAGTGCCCACTTCACTCAACGGATAGATATTGATGAGCCCGTAAAAATGACCTGGGAGTTGGTGGCCATATTCATGGTATCGGTAGGTGTGAACAGGAATGTGGACAAAAGGACATTCGAATAAATTCAAAATGCAATGAAGCGTCTGGCAGCAGATGTGGTTGTCCTGAGAACAACGCCACGAAAGAACGATAAACAAGGACACTACTTCGGCTGTGGTAAAATAACACTGGCAGATGGCTTGTTCCAATTGGCTGTCTACAAGGTTTTAAACTGATATTCTTTGGTTGTTTTTTTGTTTGGCATGTCAGCTGACGATAAGGACTATTGAGAAAGGGGCCGTACGTGTGTTGGAAAGACAGAACAATACTTTTTTGATACGACAGCAACTATTTTATTTGTCGCGCGTATAGAGAAACAGAGTGTAGAATCGACATCTGTGAAGATCAAAACGGTTCACGGCCTTGGCGTGCTAGTTGATAGTATGAACGAATGTGGACCATGTGTTAGCTACCGTATTTTGAAGCACCAGACGTTATTCTTCGAGCCGATTCTCTTGTTACAACAGATGTTATGTTTGACTTGAAGGTTAAGAAGCCATCAATCAGATCCGATGCCTTGACATTTATAGGATAGCACCAGAATGGCCTCAACCAAGTACGCACGCCCTTGACTCCAATTCATGGTTGTGAAGTAAGCCAAGTTATTCGCGAATGACGGTGATCCATGCGGTCTGTGCAACTGTATTAGACATGAAGCACGCAATCGGAGCACTCCGGCCATGTGGACCTTACAGGTTACTTATTCGTTTCTAAATGGGATCATGACCGCAAATGATTCGAGAGGCAATTTAGACCGTTGAGTATTGCGCCTACAAAATTATGCTTTGCAATCACTCACGTGCTTGGATCTAGCAACTCTGCTGTTGACTTTCTTTGTCGACCGCACACAGACGAAGAACTTCCTAAACTAACTTTTGGAGTTAACCGGTTACTAATGGAACAAGACTTGCAAATGTTGATATGTTCATGTCGTAAAGACAAATTCCTTTGTAAAGTGACTGATCTTGCGTTAAGAGATATAAGGATACCCACAAATATTGATAAACAGGGGGTAAAACCAATCGCTTCCCGATGAAGAAGTTGGTCTCAAGAGTGCGGGGTTATTACTGTGGCAACTTGGTGATAACAGCTTCCATGTGGTGGTCACTCTGAAACGAACAAGAAGGAGACTGGTAGCAAATTGGCATAAAGTGGCATACACCGGTTGCACAAAACATACGATCTACTGGGACAACAGGCTTACTGGTCGAAAATGAAAGACGGTGTGACGGCTTATATACTTGCCTGTCAGCGTTGTTAGCTACTGAAAGTTAACAATGGGGGAGCCCTGCAGCTCTTATAGCCATTACCTGTTTCCGAAATCGGGGAACTCTGGTTAGTAGATCTCGTTTCTATTGAACACTCGAAACAACTAACACGTACTGGTCATGATAGAACATTTTGTCCTTTGGATTGAGATAACTGGCGTACCAAACGACAGGACGTCTACAGTAGAAGACATGGTGATGAAGTATATCGTGGCCAGCCACGGCGTACTAAATGTTGTCCTGACGGGATAGGGACCATGCTTTGAAGTCATCGAATTTCAGACACACATACAATATCTGGTAAGCAGGCACATACGGATGACAGCGTATCATCCGCAAACTTATAGACTCGCTGAACGCAACAGTCAAACGATCAAATAATGGTTTTCGATTGAGCGAGGCGAATGAAATTCGGCATTACTGCCTGTGTTATTGGCTCACCTTGCGTCTGTTCAGGCAAACACGAAGAAATCTCTATTTCAATGGGTGTTTAGAGGTACCCCCAAGACTTTCAGTGGATCAAAACATTGCAATATATCCACAACGCCGAAGATTCAGTCCCCTGAATGAACCCTGGTACCTTCGTGGACACACTTAGATGAGCATTCGGCAACTCAACAGCTTGGTTGAATCGAAATGTATACTCCATGAGAAAAAGTGAAGTGTCGAGATGATCGGAACGCAGGTGTCAGCGGCCCGGGCTGTAAAGAACTCCTGCCGAACTTGAAAAGTCCGTATGTCATACTTTTCAGACTGGTCTTGGAATGCATGGTCGACCGGAGCGTCAAGATGAAACGATCGCATGGCAACAAATTAGCAACGTAGCATGGCGTGCCGGCAGAGCGAACCAAAAGAGATCACCGAGTCATAGGTCATCATCACGTCAGCCGGAAGGGATTCGTCAGCAATTGACGAGAAGTCGAGAACTTTTGGAAAGAGGAGGAGAATCGTGCAATGTATAGCGTCATCCGTGTTTAACATGGCACGAGTCGAACATGTGGAAACTAAATGGGCCGAGTGCGACACTGGGAACGTGTGTACTACCTTTGCAGGGCGTACCAATAAAAACATTGACAGTGCAGCACTGCCAAAGGATGTGGTAACAGATCAGCCGTACAAAATAGTGCGTGTGTTCGTGATTGTTTATTTTCACATATTTTGTAATAGGTGTTCAGAAGTAAGCGCCTTTTGCGGTCACAGCACAAGGAAACCGTCGGTAATAATTTCGGAGCAACTTCTTTGTAAGCTCGATCTCGATTCTTTCAAAGTCAAGGAATTCATTTGTGCACTGATGAAGAAGTATCACACATCCCCTTACACCATTGATAAGTTCCATCTGTGCCTATGAAATAAGGCTATTTATCGTTACTGTAGGCGATTGAAAAATGTCGGCGTTATTTGTCACTTTTACAAAACGGTTATGCATTAGACTTGCTTTTTGCGCCTAAAATGCTCTGAATGTGAACGTTTAGCAAATGATTTCGCTCATGCTAGCGTTGCTTAGAAAGCTTTGGCTACTGAAAATGTGCTTTCGCGGTCACACTGGATCATAAATTTTTCAAATGATAGAACGCGGCTACTAGTGTCTCTAGACTGTTTGTTCATCACGGTTGGGTGGTAAAACTGGCATGTATCTTCACATAGTTGAATACGATTTTAAGGTGGGCTTAAATGGATTTACATGGTTTTTCTGTGCCTGTAAATTTCCCGGCTGTAATATTATTGTGGGTGATGTTCAATCTATATGAAAATCTAAATCCCCTACTACTCATCTGTAATATTATACATTGGAACGTTAACAAGTTTATATGCCGGCACCGATCGATTGGGTAGCACAGTCCATCTTGACTTGAAGGTTTGATTGTTTCCTGATTTTCATTCAGTCATAATCGAAAACATGGACAACATTGGTAGTTGTGTTTGTCATTTTGTTAGGGACCTGTCAAAACAACCAGACCATTAACTTGTTTTGTTCCACGCTATTATTGGTGTGAACTCGTGTATGTCGCTTTATTTTCCTGTGCTTTAAGTCAAATGGTGAAGGTTGTGTTTGAATTAACGCGTGACGCATATATTCTAGTTGGACGTTATAACTCGGAAGTATCATTGCACTTTTTAAGACTGATAGGGTATAACGAAGGTTACGCCAGGGGAGGTTTTATTCTAGTTTCACACTCCTACCTACGTAGTTAACCGTCCGGAACGACATCCATTCTGTAATTGAGCGGATCCTGCCAAAGGCCTGTTGAACGAGGATTTTATTGCTTCCTTTTGAAAATCATGGACCTTTAGACAACTCGACTGTTTCAATGAACAGCTGTATGAGACCAACAGATGGTAGGCGGGTCTATCCTTCCGCTCATCGATCGTTTTCGGACTGTGCCTTTACATCCCGGCCCGCTTACTTTAGTACTTCCCGATGTGATTGTGCAAGTAATCTGTTATCGGCGTACTTGGTGCGTAATTATGTGTGGTTATCTACTGGTTATGATTTTCGAATGTTCCGGTTCTTCCACAGTCTGTTTGTTTAACGTGAAGTTGAGCCCCCAGAAAAAAGTGAGACACAGGTGTGTTTTGTTACACACGTTGGCTGTTGCCTACATTTCGATCCCTTGTTTTAGGGCGCGGACACCGTGAGGCTGCATTGAAGTAGTGACGTTGCATTACAACATGCAGAACAAGCGCACGGGAGAACGGTGTAGGCTATTGCAAGTCGGAACGAATTTGTGCGAAAACTATGGCCTGTATGGTGCTAGCACGCACTTATGATCAGACTAAGGCTCAGATGACCAGTCCACATGGTCACATGACTCAGCTCAATCAGATGTGGACAAACGTAAGGTTACGATCGCACCGACGTGCCGTGAATGGTGACTCACACAAACGTGCACACCATGCAGACCCGTGTACGTGCAACTATGTGCGCGCACTCAGAAGGTCGCAACAATACCACCGAATCGTAACCTGTTAACCTTCGGTGGTTTACGTGTTCATTTGTCCGTTAAAAGTACTGTTGTGCTAAATCAGTGACCTTAGCAACTCCATTGTTGATCATTGATGATTATAGCCGGGCGCACCGATTGAAGAGACTCACTTATTTCGTACTCAAACGAACTTTCCAGCCGGTCTTTTTCAAAAGCAACACCATACTCTGTCCCAACCAAAGTTTATCAGTCCCATTTAATTCTGTAAACAGATCATCGCAGATCTCACCGCTAATATGTATCCTTGCCACGGGCTAGGATGCGAACGCCGATGCACATGTTTTTGGAGCGGCCTTATTGATGGTTATGACACAGGTGTATGATTGCATCTAAACGCTCAGCTACATTCTGTTGTTGAGTAATGCTCAGATTTTCTAATAACCCGTTCACTGACAACGGTTATGAGCCCGACAAGAAGGTATTGGGGCTGGGGCCATCGCTTACCTCACCAGTGAACAGAGTTAACAGTACTTTTACGTGTCTCCTTTCGAGACGATCTAACAATCTACATGAGGTTACATGCACAGTGTCCTGCATGGTTGTATGGTAATAAGAGTTCAAATCTCTTTTGAGACTACCTGTGTATTACTGATAAGCTTTATGAACAAGGTGAGACTCGAATAAAATTCCTTTTTTCGAAACGGCTTCACCTCGGCGGACCAGATATCATCGTATGCACTTTCTCGGATGATACTTTCTCTTAGCATGTAATTTTTGTCTGTTGTTGACCTTACTCAGGCTGCGTGTATGTCCTGTTTGGGGAGGGAGTGTAATGTAGTCACATAGTCGGTCTTACAGATTTATGGCTGTGATTCACTGGTGCGAAATTCCCCGTGAAATATCAAGTGTATATGTACCAACAGAAATTCATACTGTCTTCAATGTTTGTTTTTTTGCCAGTCTATTTTATTCATAGGATAAACCTAACTCATGTGAGATTCCCCACTCATTATTGCGTCTTTTCCTATGCATCTGCTTAGCGGCTGCACACTCATACTTGTGAGGAGTTCGTTGGTTTAGATTTTACCGTTCACTCAACCACATATTGTTCACTGCGCACGCTGACTAACTTCACTCCCTCATCAAATCACTTCCCGGTGCCGTATTGATTTATTCCAGATTATTGCTATGTATTTCCGTCGTTTGTGGGTTTGCCATCTATGTTGTGTGTGAACCAGATGTCAGATACACACACACTACGTCCCACTTTTTGGCCAACAACCCCTATTTTTTTCCTCTCCATTTCGGCCCCGAATGCCTGACCTTAGGATGGCCTCACTACGGGACAGAGGCAGCCTTAGTGTGGGGGATGTTAGTCGATCGACCTCACAACGCCACCCACTATCACTGCTTACTCACCAACTGATCGGGCAATTCATCGTTACTTAGTCTATAGTCGGTCAATCACAATGGGGAGCAGCCACTCCTTGTGGAATTGCCGAAACAGCGTCTTTCAGTGCCTCCTTCTGTTTACTGACCGATGAAGCTAATAACTTTTGCATTCGAATAGCCTGTTGGAGAACAATAATCACCAGCTGGGCGCGTCTGACTGACTGTCCAATTGATTGCTTTCCTGTCCCTAACAAACAGCATTCGTTTTTGCCCGGTCCAAACCTAGTGTTTCAGCTGTGGTCATTTAGTGTTCCAGCTGTAATTAGTACCATAAGTTTAGTGTGTTTTACCTCTCTGTCTCTCTCAGTCTCTCTACCCTTTGCACACCAGGTTTTCTCGCGTTGGCAAGAGCCAGGGAACTGATTTGCATATTGTAATCTGTTAGCACGTTGTTTGACGGACCAGATTCGGGTCACTCAAACTAATTCATGCTGAAGGTAATAGTGTCGACTGTTTATGTTTGTACAATGGATTAAATCCTAGGTATGGTTTGGTTTTCTCGAATATCTCAGTTTCTTTGTTTTTTCTTCCATATGATGTATTGTTATTATTACATAATCCCGTCAACAGAATTATCTGTTTCTCATTAGTTTTGGTATCTCAAGACGTTACAGCGGAATCACTCTCCTTCCTAATTGTATCTGTACTTAATAGAAATGATCGCGGTGTATTTTTTTTTCAAATACCGACCGCCAACATCATACAAGTTATGGGAATCCACTTTGCTGCTCCCATGATCACCGAGTATTTGCTCGGTCCATCAATCAGTTATACGGACAGTAATACAATCTGGACCACTCATTAGCCTTCTTTATTTTCCCGTCATCACTTCGTCTGACCATTAGATTTGAGTCATTCGTTGTACAAATTTAGCATCGACTGCCCAATCATACGATTGTTTTCATCTTCAGATGCTCTTTTGTGCATCTGCTGATCGTCTTCATGTCACTCAGTACCCCAGGTGGTTGTAAGTACCTTTGTTTTTTTCGGCTAAGGTGTTCATTGTTGATTCCAATAAGTTACCTGAGCTGCTGTCTTGTGCCATTCTCTAAACACCTCGTTCGGATGTTTCACAGTGAGTTGCTTCTTCGTGCGTACGTTCACCCAAAGAATCAAGACAGTAAATCCCTTCTTGTCTTTCGAATGATTTCCATTACCCAGCTGAATCTTACCGTCGAAAAATCCACTACTGACTTCACATATCTTGTTTGCATATGTGGCGTGCTAGTGACAATCGATTAACTGAATTACAACATGATAACCTCATGTGAGCTAATGTCGAATTCTTCGAATTGAGACTGGATTTATTCCATTATTCGGAGCATGATTTAACGATACAATCAAGCTGATGTGACTATAATCGCTGAACCTCTTCTTATCTTCTGGTTTCATTCGACGAAACTACTACACGGCCCGACCGAGGCAGGCTCACTTGTGACATGGCTGGTAATTCATTGCCAAGCCTGACTCATGCATATACTTAGTAGTGAGAATGTCAAAAGATCCACTACATACTGGTTGACTTCCAACCAATTTCTCTAACATGTTTGGAATTATTCCACTAGTTGCACTATTTTCGGGGCTAAATGAGAAATTGAGAATTTCAGAAGAATTCGTAACCAATCGGTAACAGGTTGTATTGGTAGCGTTTTGTGTCCTGTTTTAGCAACGTGACATCAAATTTAGTGAGGACTTCTCCGTGTCCAGTAGACACTAGTTTACTGTGCAAAGTCTTGCTAGTTCTTCATAACATGATCTGGTTTTCTGGTCAGTGCATTTAAAATTATTGCAGGTGCTTGATAATTTTTTTCGACACGGACCGGTCCTATCAATAATAGGTCTGATAAGTATTTGCGCTTTATGTAATTGGCAATTCCTGAAGCCATGATGATATAGTGACTTCAGTTTTAGACTGCCATTTTCCTTTTCTTCAATTGTTTCTCACCCTTCTCACTTTATTCTTACTTACTTATAAATTTATTCGTCCTATATAATCTCTCTTGAGCGTACTGTTCGAAGCTAGCTTCATAATTTATCTTATTCAGCACGACAATGACTTTACCGCTATTCATCTTGATTCCCTCTCAAAGTTTACGGTTCTGCATTCTTCACTGGTACAAACACACCGGTTCTTTTTTGGTGGAATATCATGATATAGTTGTAATTAAACCTCTTCATTCCCATTCCCAGTTTGCTAAGAGCCGGTTCAACAAGTGAAATAATTTCCTCAGCATTCACTTTGGAACTTGCATACAGTATATTTCAAGTCTTTTTCAAAAGAAGTACATTGTGTTTCTCATGATACCCTGTTAAGGACATTACCTATACATTAAAGGATAAGAGAGTCAACTTTTGACTACACGGAATACTTATCATTTCGGCTAGTAACTAATGAACTGTCCTACTTCTGCATATATCTAACCATATAGTCCAATCCTTGTATTGACTTGGTTTTCATAGCTGTCGCAATTAAACTGTTGAATTCTCCGCGTGACAACATAATTTCCAGTTTTTCATTTAATCGACTTGTATGGCTTCGGATTTTACTTAGTTGCTTTGTTATCCGGTCAGCCCCTTGTTACTTTCATTCTGAATAGGCTACTCTTCTATGAGAGGTTTGTAATTGACGTTGTTTTCCAGACCGTGTCATAGGCGGAACGTTATCGTCAATCGATCTAATTACTGAGTACTTACAAGTTGGTTTGAAATATTTACGTTTTTGTCTGTTTTAGTGTTACACCTGTGGTCTCACTCGCATATTCTGTACGTGTGTGAATGGATTTATTATTACGCAAGTGCATATATTTTCGACTTCGGGCATCCCACAGGTTTTATGGCCTCGGGTGCTGTTGATTAAAAAAAAGAGGAGTAATAAACTGATTTAAACTCGTTACAAGCTCCGCGTTTCTTTCACCACATTACTGTTGATCAGCTGAACTCATTGGTCTATCGCCACCACAGATGGCAATACAGTAGTGGTTCTCGCTGCTGCTCAACTGTCATACATCTCTGAAATAAAAAAATAAATGGAAGAGAGCCACCTGCTAAAAGATAACTATCTGTGTATTCAAACATTCAACATCAAGGTGCAACCGAGCTGTAAATGAAAGTAAGGCATCACATGCAATAAACGCGACCTAACGCTAATCATCGCCGTCCTCACAGTGATGGTTGGATATTATGCTTTTGCAACGGATCTTCACGTGTCCCCCTTGTTCTCAGGGAGTTTACATTCTTGCGGATATCCTGTGGCTGTTGAACAAATGTAATTCATACTGAGATGATACTGAGACCCTCACTTTGGTAGTCAGTGATCACCAGGTCCTTGATTTCACTTGGGGGTTGTATGGGGTTACGACCCCGCCACCTACTTCATTTGATACAGTTAATTTGTTCGTTTTCGGTGTCATTTTACCCACATTAATTCTTCCAATTATTCGCAGTATTCTCCTTTTGTCTTAACCAAATAGGTTGAATATTCGAGTTTTCCGTGGCACGTTTTTTGATCATTCACGTCAGACTTAATGAATGTTTGGTCAGATGAATCATCTTACATCGCCTGATTTTAATGTGAGCGTACAAACTGATTACTCCGGTCGATTGTCTGTCTGATTCAAGATTTACGTTCCACCACAATCGAGTAATGCGCATATTCATTCATACAACGTACCTGGCAGGAGTGTGTATGTGCGGATGTGCGTGTTGCTAGGACGCCTTGCAGATGTTTGACCTCGACAGTTGGCAGTAGCTACGAATTTCCGATTGCTGTTTTGCGTTAGTTATTGTTGTCGTCACTTTGTCTACCTCCTGGCGATTGTTTATCACCCAAACCGACCGTTGTTGATTTCGGTTGCAGTTAGGAAACAGCTTGTCGTGTGTTTCTCCCACGTCTGGCTTGTTTTGTTTGAGTTGGGTGACCGTGTTTTCATTGCCTGGGCCCCAACTAAAAACCTCAACACTTGTGCTTACATACATAGTCTGCTTGTGTGCTAATCCATTTACAGTTAACGGAGTTTTGACCGTCTGTTGGGTTTAACAGCCAACAACTTGATGAATACGCATGTTGTTCTGAAGTATGTCGTTCCTGTAGAAAAATTGGGGATGCTGGTTGTGTTGGCCAGGGGAATCAGGCTTTTACGGTATTTGTCTTCCTACCCAACCATGCAGTTTCTGCTCTCTTCCTTCTCTTTTTTGCGTGAAAGTTCATCTGTTGCCTAGTAGGCACAAGTTATCAACGGTAAAATAACGAGACGTGCCTACATACTGTTTTTCTACACTGTACGTACATTTGTAAGAGGGCTTATTACCCGTGCTATTCATTTTGATTGTTAGAGTTAATGGAGTGTTTACTCAAAACAAAGTGATGCTGATCCTGTAATCCCTGTTGCCTTTACATCAGGTGCGATTGTTATGGAACAACCCCCAGAAGATGTGTCACTGCTGATTTCACATAATTCCTCCAGTCCGTCCACAGGATAATGAGGTTATCCGATTTTAAAGTGGTTACATTAGGACTTCAACTTTGACTATCTTACAGGTCTGCCAGAGTGACTACCAGTTTATTCCCTCATCAACAACCAATACTTGCATGATAGGACCTTCACTAATACCCCCCACAAACAACAGGGCAGTAAAAAGTTTTGATTCTTATCATTTAGGGACAGATTTTTCCGCATGACAGTTGGAACATATGTATTAGTCAACACTCGGCTTACGAACATAAGAGCTTCAATTGAACATCCTGACTGCAATATGCATTACTACTGCGATCTAACAGGAGCGAGACTCGAATCCTGTGCTTCTGTTCAAAATTATTCAGCTTGAAATTGTCTATGTGTGAGGCTGCTACCACAGGTGACCAGCGCTCAGTATATAGCCTCATCCAAATACAAAGTTGAAACACGCGAACGCACTGTTTTACTGCGAGTATACACACAATCGCCTACTTGGTTAAGGTTGCCCCCTTCAGTGATTACGTTGTCGATGGTGGACAAAACTGGCGAGTGGAGGGCCCGAACAATCTACATTTATCGTCGCTGCCTGTGAAGCAAGCTTCCCATGTATTTGTCAGTCGAGAGAGGGTCCATTTTGGCATTCGTTCGACTTCATTTTATCGGATAAAATCTTGACAGTCAAGTGCTGAATATACAAGACTACTACTCCTTGGACTGAGTCACGGTTACTACTGCAACACCACTCATGTATTTCGAGAATGTCGTTTCAGTTACGTCAAACTTGGGCGTAATGTGTTTTTTAGAAACTCTTACAGTTGGCCAGTTTGATTTACTAAACCTCCAGCACTTACCACATGTCTATTTCGCCGATCGCTTTATGGTGATATTAATGAGAACTGGGTGAATTAGGCTTGTGGCTAGATAGTGCCACAACCACATTACCCATCGACGTTTTTTTCGGCTATTTGTGACTTGAGCTACTCTGCTTAGAGTTGGACGGTTCCATTTTGTTTGTTCTATATGTGACCTAGTATGGTAGTGTTGTACGTACCTTATGTTGTAACAACCAGTCCTTTATTGTTAACCGCATACAAGGGAAGTTTAAAACTTATCACGAAGGAGTTATCGTGATGGTTTTCTACGCTTGTGACAACCTCTAAGTGTTATGACGTTCATGCGTATTTCACCCATTGCTAGGTTTCTAGATCTGATATCAAATTCGATACTGTCTGTTCTGTTTCCCTTGCTGTTGCCTGGAACTGGTCTATCTTACTCTGTAACAGCTGAGACAGTGTCATGGATGTGCACCGTTCGCAACTGAAGAATTGCTTTACATTAAATCTGATATTGGTTTTTAACAAAATGCCAGGAGTATATGTGATTCTAGTGAAAGTAATTTCAATGTTATCGCGGATTTAGCGGGTTCATGTGTACACATTGAATGATTTATTACGTGAGGTAGCTGATAGTCCTGTTTCAACGGCTTAAAGATTTTCTGTCTGAAACGATAAAAACGTATGTGCATTCAGACTCTAAACGAGAACACAAGTGAAGTATCTGTCGCCTCGTTCTCTTATTTTTGCTTTCTACTGTTCGGTTTGTTTCCGAATTCGTTTTTGTTGTTGCATTCCACAATGAATGTCGGTTTCCAGCACTATAAAAACAGCGCGGTTATCGTTAACTAGATCAAACTGCGTGCTGTGAACAGCTGTTTACCTTCTGGACACAACACTTTATAGGATATTGTCCAGGATCTATGCTTTGTACGTCCCAGATTTTGGCCTATGGAATTCCTGTTTTTCACATTGCTGTCCGTCAATTCACTCTACCTCGCCGCGATATTATGTGTGTGTGTGTGTGTGTGTGTCAAGAAAACTGTTCATTCAACTTCTTTTCCTCTACTGCCTGTGCTCCCTTTTTCCAGTTGAGTTAGCTTTGATTATGGACCGGCTGTACAGTGGGGTTTGTTACGCTGGAATCGATACGGATCCTGAATTAAAGTATCCAAAAGGTGCGGGTCGGGTTGCTTTCTCGAATCAGCAAAGCTATATCGCCGCAATTAGCGCTCGGTTTGTACAACTACAACATAACGAGATTGACAAACGTGTGAGTTGATTTTGAATCGGTGTTTTTTTCTTCCCATTCCCATGCAATCGATTGTCTTCTTTTGAAATCGTCATTCTGTTTTCCTAAATATTATACATGTTTTTGTTATGCTATTTCAGTCAGATCCAGGTTTTTGTGTATGAAGGTTTGTGAAGGAATACCATCTGATCAACTATTGTTGCACCGTATGCATTTACATTCACTTATTTCGTTCGTTTTTTGTTTGCTTGTCTTCTTGCCAGAAACTAGTTTTGTTTCTTTCCCTGTCGTTCCCCTGCACACCGACTGGTAACCGTCCAAAAACCTGGCTGTTTGCTACGCTCTTGTCACTCGATTGATGTCTAGTGAAAACGAACTATCGCACTACCGTACACATTGTAAAGAAACATACACACACACATCCACCTAACCAGTGGACATCCGTTTAACCCCCGCAATGCCCAAAACGATTTGCTGGACTGCTCATTTATGGATTTGTTCAGTTTTTATGAAATAAGCCTAGATTGGTTTAACAGCGCAAATCACACACAATCATCACCATCGGTAGCGACATTCCAGCCAGTAATCCTGATGCTTAATTGTCATTAAACCATATCACAAACACTTTGAACAAAAAAAACTAGTGAATAGATGGACGTGTATTCTTAAACCCTTATATATAAACTTCAGTGGTCAAAATCATTTTGCCTGCACTTTTCAAATGAGCCATCAAGCTGCAAGTGAACCTAAGATGATGTCTGTAGGATATTTTTTTAATATTGTGGTCCATACCTTCTCATTTCATACACTGTTCTTACCTCATAGAAAGCTGTTTGGTGCGTTTGTATCGCTGTCCACTAACAACTTCGTCTCTGATGGTAAAATTGCTTCCGTAACTTTAGCTAACGGGTTCAAACTTCTCGCAGTTTCTTTCACCTTCACTGATTTAACCTGAAAAATTAATCAGTCGTGTGCTGCTTACCTTTCTTAAAGGCTTCATAAGGCCGTCTGTTCTCCTCTTTTTTAGCGTTTAATAAACAAAGCTGTAAAGTTGTTTTCGTCCGCTCTTTTCAATTCTTTTCTCTAGTGAGAAGTTTTACAGCTTTTGAATACCGGTTTAATCTGACTGTCTGGTTACAAAGTTAACCAAAATACTGCGAAACAATCTCCCTTACTCGTTGATAGCTACTGGTCTATTTGTATTTCATGCTTCCCAAAAGTAACCCTTTATACGACTTAGTCCTAATTTACAACACGTTAAACTCAGACGTTACTTTAATCCGTATTGTGTGTATGTCGATTGGATGATGTTTGCGGGTGGGCATCTACCCTGCGTTCGTCCTCAATGAGTCAGCCTGTCTAGTGCCAGCCTGGGATGACCGGAATCTTGTTTTCCTTTTCATTCCATCTGCATTTCTCGTTCGCACATATGACTCATACAGTTGTTCGCTCTGTTTTTCTCACACAAACTTACCAGGACACTCATGTTGTTGTTACTGTGCGAACCGTGGGATTGGTAGGTAGACGAAGAGATTGTATTTCTGTCGTTTCGAACAGCTTCTGTTTGTTCGCTTACGTGCCCAGTTATTCGCATTCAAGTCGAGACGTTTTTCATCAACCCGGGAACATATGTTTCCGGAAATAATTTATTCTTTGGTTTCTCACTGTTGCTGGAAACATGTGAACACTGCGTACGAATACCGAAAGACCGTCTGTGTGAATCAGGTCTATTTGTGACCCCTTTTATTTCCAACCGGTAGTTCTGTTCGTCATATACAGTTCACCTGTACAGTTGTTTGTGAGAAATGATAATGAGTTGCACACTAATCGTACTTTCAAAGGGTTTCTCATATCTTTGTTCAGGAGTATCAACCACGACGATTTAAGATTGGCATGGACGAACGTAGCATTATTTTTCTGTGTAACCTGATCTGATCAAGGCCTGCATCTTTGTGTTTCAGCGCTCGCACGAATTTGTGCCGTATTATGAACGCATCGGTTTAACGTGTACAGATTAACAGCCGTCTTCCTCATTTTCTGTTTTTATCGCGGTAACTCCTGGATACATGTTTCTTTAATTACTTGACAGTTGTCGCACCCGACGAGATACTGTTATGTGCATATTCTATTCACTGACAAATGCACAACGATGACCGCGTTTGATTCGATATCATTTCTCTGTTTATGACTGTTCACGTTTTGTGAACCAGTTATGGTCAATCTGAAACTCGCTACCTAGAACCAGTCAATATAAAGATTATTCTTTCGTTCGTACCTTGTCCTGTTAGGCATAACAATAGTTAGTAGCTGCCACTTTCTATTCCATCACTGTATTCGACACACATTCCTTGGCATTGACCACTCTCACACGCATTCGTTCGGTTCCGATCTACAGATTGGAGAAGGAGTTATTGCTGCTGCGGTCGATGCGTGCATGCAAATCGATTGCCATCTGTTACACTGATTGGCTGATTTGTCGATTGACTGACTGACTGCGTTCATGTCACATCTGCCTATAGGCCATGTCTGTTTGTCTCACTAAACCGTTACACGTCCCATAACTGTTCCAATACACGTTCTCTGAGCCGTTGATTGTGATTACTTCCCATGACCTCACAATTATCATTTTAGATAGTGGGATTCAAAGCTTTTCACGACATTCATATCTATATTTGGATGACTTATGCACATCCTCTTGCTTATATGGTGGTGAATGAAATCAGTTCTTTTGATTCTACCAGACAGTGCATATGTATTTTTTGTGTTTAATAAATTGAAATAGTGCCTCTGGATAGTGTTGGTCACTTTCTGAACGCATTAGAAAGATTTCATGATGAATTTTCGGAGACGTTCACTGACTCGTTCCCACTGAGTTTGCACGTTTGAATCCAAGCCTGTCATCATTGCAGATTTGTTTTCAAATGCGTGTTATTACTCAGTTGTCTAACGAAAAGAAATGGAATTTGCTCCATATTATTCCCACAACTTCAATTGTTCTACCTGTTATCCAAACATCTCGAATTGTGGGCCGGGCTCTTCCTTAGTGATAGAGAACCTGACAGAATCCTCCCTTCGATCATTTCCTACCCTCGACTCGCACAGTATGTGGATGGGTATGTCAGAGGAGACGACAGCCAACCGGGTTCTCTGATATGAGTGTTTATTTTATCTGACTGGATTGTCTTTGAAGTTGGGGCAACCAGCATTATTGGGAGCTAAAGACCACATGGAAGCTGTCTTGAGAGTTTAATTTTCCATTCAGTTGTCACACGGTTATTTGTGTGCAAGACATTTTGTTTGAGTGTCAACCACGGATGGATGTAAGACTGTCGTTTTCAGCGACTCGGGAGTCAGTGTTTGTCATTATACAGTTAAAAGATCGAAGATTGGTACCGTATATGATGTCATTTTTAGTTGAACTCGATCGCCGTGCTCTTGTATACAAACACCCTAATGGCTGAAATGCTACTGGATGTATTGTTGTTTGTGACGGAAATCCGTAGTGCCAATAAATCACACTCAGATCACTGCATGCCGCCTTGTAGGTTATATCTAGTCTAATGTGTCCAATGCGATTTTTGGTGTAGCATCACTTACGCACCAGTGGTCATTAGTGTTTCATCATTTGTGTACATATTCAGTCTGTATCGTATGCTTTTGGTTTGAGTCAGTCTGAAGCTCTGTGGTCAATGTGTTATGGACACTGGGTTGTTGCCTATACTTCCATGCACGTTGCTCGTCACAACAGACTCCCTCTTGCAACACAATAACTAATCCATATTCATGTCACTGACGCCATAGACCTCCATTTCGACCGCAGTTTTCCTCCGGAAGGTTTTATTTTTGACATTAATTGTGCACTGTTGGGTCTACCATGCTTGCGTCTCCGTGCGACAGTTTGGTCAGATTTGCGTAGTAAGGCATTCCTTGAGATGTCCTCTTACATACCCTAAGGACTGAATTGTGAAGGTCGGATATTTCTTATTTTAAATCACATGAAAATTCCCATGAAGGGGTGAACTTCATGATTCCCCTGTAAAATGTGTGATGTATATGTGATGCATTTAGCCGGATGATGAATCACTGAAAACGAGCTTGTTTGCTACACACTATTTTTAATTTCTTACTTAGCATGATGAACTGTCGTGCTGCGTCGCAGGGGTGTTTAATTCAATGCTTAACAAGGAATTTTGGTGGTTCTTGCAGGCAAAATTCTGACCATATTGTCTTTCTAATTGGAATGGAATGAACAACGACAGTACGAGTTCCAACAGGAATAATGTTTTGCTAACAGTGCATGTCGTACGTTAAGTGTTCTGGCTGCATGAAAGTATCTCGTGATAGTACTCGCTACTTAAATAATAATTCGTCACCTCTATCCCAAGTGCCGCTCATAAAGAATGTTTTTTCTTAAGAATTCCATCAGCGTCTGTGTGCACATTCGTTCTGCGTATTTATACCATTAAACATCGTTTAATGCAGCGAACAATGCCAACGTCAGTGTCATCAAGAATAAGAAACCAGAACGATTTACGTATCCCTTGCTACCTCCCATTTTCCCATAATGGGCGTTACATTGAAGGGACTAATGAAACTCTGAACAGAATAACGGTGTTCTCGATAATACCGGCCTAATGGCCGGTACACCTGTAAGGTTCCAGATCTCGGTACTCAAACAAAACATTTATGACACAGAGTAGTAGGTGCAAAAATTTTGTACTGATTCGTCAGTACCAAATTCACAATTACATGAATCGGCCTTTTACGTCAAACAAGTGGGGAGTTGGAATGGATAGTCAGTCGTAGTACAAAGTAGAATCAGGCACACAAACAATAGTTTCTGAATTCATCATGCCGGCTTCACTTGAGTGGTTGGGATCGCCTGAACAAACCACAAGGATGTTGGATTGGAACGACGTAATAGGACTCTGAATACGCAAGTTGGGTCGGTAACGTGACCAATGTTCAGGATGCGTTTACTGATTGCAGGCAGCGGTTGTTGGCATGTTTCAACGACATTGTCGTCCTTCGGTAATGTAGACTTTTGCACTCATTTAGGCACTTGTTCCGTCACTCTGGAGATCAAGCACCTCTTGATTCTGAATATGTAACTTTCTTTACATCTATATATAAATTGGTAGACACAATGTGTGGTGGTAGCGACAAGTTGGTCTTTGATTGAAGGCACAGATAGTTTCCCGGCCCTAGCTAATACACGGAGTTCAGCTGATTTAAATCTTCGTTTAATCGAACTTTTTAGTCTTTGCGTTGTGTGATGCTTATTGTAATAACCCGTAACAAACAATTCTATGTAAACCTTCTTTTTCTCACAGTGACTACCTTTTCGGATGGTGACTTCGATCTACCATGCCTTTCTGGATAGATATTAGATTCTAGTACGGATATGATCAAGTCTGAGTCCTCCGCCAGGCCGTCCTGTCTACAGATCTGTCTTGCTCGTATGAATAGTATATTCAGCCGTGTGTTTTTGGTGAACCAACGTGAAACCACCGGCCGGCGTGGATTCCCTACAGACAGCTGTTTAAATAGAACCATCTTCCCGGCGACTTACGAGTATGTCCGGAAACGGCAAACAAGTATCCGTCTCATATTAAAACGTTACCTTCAGGTTGGGATGAAAACTATGTAAGCGCCGCACTAGGCTTATCGTCTGTTTGGAACGACTGAATGTTATTGTATCATCGATTTAGCGCTTGTTTTATGACTGCTTTACTGTGTATGTGGCTAACCGTTGCCCTGTTGTTAACATGAAGAGGCCTGCTAAGAAGAGCCTTAGTGAACTCCCCATAGCGGTAGCACCGATCAAGAAACCGGAGGCCGACATTTTTAATGTACACCGGCAACGTTTTCCTTAGAATTTCAGTAGGCAGAGGCAAAATAATGTGACTCGTTTCAACAAGCTCACAAATGTAATCAATTATTTAATATGGTGGAACTTTCGTGAATAGTGACTAAATGTCTAGACGCACAGTAATTCATTTGCAAGATTTATGTTGTGTTAATGGGGTTGAAATGTTCGTCAACCAGCTTATCAGTTTATGGTATAGGGAATTCATCGTCGTCAAAATAGGTCTAAGCGACATTCCAGACTAGTGTGTCTCAGGTAGGCCGTAGAATTGAAGTGTAGACAACGCACATGATTTAAGAGCTTTGCAAGCCATGCTATCGAGTATGCTTAGTTGTGAGAGAAGTTGTTGTTCTATGTAACCTCCTGTTTCAGTGATATTGTACACTGTCCGTTTGCTGAAATTTCGTTTGGTCCTCTAATATTGACAACATCTGCACATACGTACCCCTGTCTAAAATGACTGCTCCAGAACCCTTATCTGGCTTAATAATACTGCATTACTTTTTAAATTCAAGTTCTCATACTGATTACACATGCTTCTTTTTGGTAACACCCCGGCCGTTGGTCGGAGTCATGACAAATTCATTGGCTATGTCAGTGAGTTAGGTTTTAAGTCAGCCTACGTTGTCAGCATCGGTTGGCTGAGCATCTGATAACTTATCAGTTGGAGTACCCAAACTTGGTTTCAACACAAATACGATTAAACCAATGTGATGATACTTTATAATCTAGATCCAAAACTAAGGCTTCTAATTACAACAAATTCGATCGATGTGTTTACTGGATACATTGAAGCTGGTTCTTCAGCTGGCTTCTTACGTTACTTCTGATGTAAGTCTTCCTCGTACGCCCGACGGTCGTCTTACAAAATTGTGTAAGCACGACACGACAAATTTTCTAGGATGGAATAAAAACGACGGTTTGTTTGACGCAAGCCCACTAATCGCATTTGTGTAGTGTTGATGTAAGTAGTCGCAATACGCCTGATGTTTTTGTTGTTCACCTTCGGCCTGTTCTTTGTTGACAGCTACAGTAATAGATGGGAATATCAACCTTGCTGTGTTTATTCGATAAGAAACTAGATCTTGACAATTTCATGAGCTGTCTTGCATCTCAAGCAGGCTACCAACTTATAAACTTCAACGGGGAATTCGTTGCATTAGAAATTTAGGCCAGTTCATTCCCTCCATAAGTTGGAACAAAACAGTTAGGACACAGAGAGTGGTAGATGCAAGCATTTCATAGTGACTCATGAGTACGGAATCTACAATAATATGAATCGATATTGAGTGATACCTATGGGAGCTGGTGGGACGTTAGCGAACCCCTTTTTCATCACCCGAATAAGTCAGCAATTAGGACAGCGAGAACGATAACTCCAACTGAATTAATAGTCAAACCCATTCAACTGACACAAAGGTTACAGCATTTGATTAACAGCTTATCTTTACGGGATGACCCTTCAAGGCTGGTGCATTGACTCAGCCGCGAACGTGTCATTCTTCCGTTTCCCTTGGAAAAAATTCAGTGCAATCAGATGACATATTTAATTCATTTCTCTGCTCATCCACTCGAATCCCAAGCACTAAGTGCTCGTCCACAACTCATCTGTAATGGTTTTCTCGTTTCCGATTATTCCGCACATTGTGTTGTCTGTATCACCGAAAAAATGTTTGGACGATTCAAAGAACCTCCTCCAGTTTAAATCCGGACATGTGAGCTATGATAGTTTACTTGTATGACAAGGAGGTCGGACAACCACCTCGAAAGCCTAATCTAGAAGTAGTTATTACGTATTGACGAAGTTGCAGCTGTTGATTTCTCAACATCATACCGAGCAAATAGTTTGGCGCATTTGTTGGTTTAAAAGAGACTCATCTGTGAAAAATTCGGACTTCTGTTGGGTTTTCCTAGTTACAAACACCGACCTCAGCCTAAGGCCAGATTGCGCACAATGGGATCTAAATTAATATCTACTAAACTACTTATCAGTTGTACAGTTTCAACATACAATAGTGGCATGAATGGATTCCAACGGACTTTCTGAGAGCTCCCTCTGAAGCAGTCGATTTTATGGATCATTTGGTAAATTCCACATGAGACAGCGGGACGGGTGGGCAAATGAAATGTGAATATTTTAAGCTTGGCGTGGCTTCGTAGCTCAGCTCGTAAAGCACTCGCTGCGTTTATACATATCGATTCTACTGTTTGTTCGAATTTGGTTGCAGCTCAGGTGTTCCACCATTTGGTCTCTTACAAAGATTGGTCCTGTTTTTACATTAGAAAATAAAAAGTGACGAATTTGAGTACGAACAAGGTTTCATCGCAGAATGAGTTAATACAATGCGGAACAACAGAAGAGGCAGTCCCACGTTTATAAACTCACTCGATGCGACAACGTCTCCACGTCTGGGCTGGGAATGTGACACTGTTTACATGTCGAGCTGTGTTCAGTGTGGAGCGGTTGTCATCATTGGTCAAGGAAGTTACCATAATCCGATGCACAACACTCGCAAATCACTGTTGAACTTCAGTTGTCTTTCGTTTCTTGTTCGAATGCCTAGAGGATTGCAACTGACAGGCTCTGGGCTAGGCGAAGTTTTGACATCGCTTACAGTGGATCTTGACCCTAAAGAAATCGGATGGGGTCTGAAGAGATCGAGGAGCGTTGTGACTAACCACATTGTATCCAATAAGGGTCAATGTATGAAAGAGCGAGTTAGAATCAAGAGGAGCCATGCATCTAACACTAAGTGGACAACATTGGTGTACGCGCTGTCGGACTGGATTAGTATTGGCAGGACCTACGTGAAAATCTCGACACCTACGATAGACCGTCATGTGAAAGTGACAGTGGGATGATATGGGAAGCTTTCCTTTCGCATGCTATCTTCTGTAGGAAGCGTTTGACAATAGTAATATGAAATATTGAGCAAAATGACACTGATTAGCAGGATGGTAGAACAGAAATGAAACTGTAGTAACTGTCAACATTCTTCTAGTTACGCAGGTGTAGGTACCAACCGCACAGTTAAATGGAAATTTTATTCTGATCAGTATATTGGCCTCACATATCTGTTGATGTGTTTATGAAGTGACATGTCGTCACTGCAAGTTAGACGGACCACTTTGGGTGCGCCTTTTTGCTTGCGATTTCCAGGCCTATGTAGAACTTTGCAGATATTGGTGATTCTAATTGATGTTGATGGCTTGATTGATGATAATTGGATCCTCGTGGCTCGTATAGTTGTCACTAGATGTGATTCCAAAACGGTTTTACTCAACGGACCGTTCCAGTTCCAAGTGACTAGGCTAATTGCTTTGTCTTTTTTGAAGGGAACCTTCAGATACACATTCTTGTGTACTTTGTAATTGATTTCCAGCCTAGTGACATGTTTTTATGTGACATACAACAGACACCTAGGGATACCCGTGTAGAAAGTGTGCTCAAAAATCAGCATGCATTCGATTTCTAACATGTCGCGGGTTCAACCTCAGATCGCTTGCTTGGAGCGATTTTTTACTAAAACACGTGTTTGCTTGAGGAGAAGCTATAAAATGTCATGTACTGTCTCTGTTCTTGTGGGTTTACTTTATACTCTACACCCTATGAAATCAATGTTTTATGAGAAGCCATTGGAGCAATGCTAACTGATTGTACGTTCTCTACTCTTGTATCACGTCTTTGTCTGAATGTCTTGAACTAAAAGCATCTCGTATTCATTGATATATACTGTAACTAATGGTCATGTTAAATATGTCATCCACATTGCGCTCCTCAGGTCCAATGATTCAATATGCGTTCTTGATTCCATATTCGCTTGAGGCGATTCCGTTGCTATACCATCAATATGTTGAAAATTTTGATTTAAGAAATAAAATGTGATGACTCCAGTGCACAACAATGCGATCATATAAAAGTGGGACGTGAATTGGAATAGGATTGCATTTTTTGAAATATAATTGGATGTGTGATCAGTAGCCTCTTACAATGACAAGTTCGTTAAAAGTGATGATACTATATCGAATGAATGCTTCAATTGTCCGCTCATGCCTCACCTGGCGCATCAAGTCAAACATATCATGTAATTGGTACTGTTGAATCTCTAACGCATTTTAATATTTTCACCAGCCACTGGACAAGTTTCTGTTGGAACGAGCATGTGTGATCGAAATAAAATACAACGAAGGCCTACCTGATTTGTAGGTCCCCGGAATTCCGTGAACATGCGAAATCTCATGTCAAATGGCTCCATCATCAGACTGAGCACGCACAAGGATGTTTTGTGGTGGACGTGCTACTTCATTTTCTGTGAAAATCGTGTTCCCTAACCGCTTGTCTGACATACCTTTAGTCATCGTGAAATATGTTACTTATCTTTACAGTATGGTTCGTTTTTGTCATCACTGCAACCCCATGATACAGGACGTAAAAAAATCGGGATTATTATTATTTTTACTGCTTTCAGTTGCCTGTTACATTCAAACGTCGCGAACGTTTTTCCTTGACCAGTTTAAAGCGTAACTACCCAAACGTAGTTTGGTCGTAATTAACCTGAGGCTGTATGATAACAATGCCTTCACTAGCTTTGTGACACCGTTTTAAACGTTTTGTTACAAAAGTTCATCCAGGATTCTAGCGCATATCCTCCATCCTGTAGACTTTACCCGCAAATCGTGCGGGTTGATTAAGACACGTACAGCCTCAGTGTGAGCACACATTAGCCGTTTTAGAATTGGATCAGTGTGTTGTATGTGACTGCGTGGGTATATATCTCGGTTGGTTCATGTGATACCACGTGGATTTTTGACCGAGAGTGAGCGGAGTAAAATGTGCTTTCGAGTGTGACTGTGCTCCCCATAACAAGGCTCATCCACTTGTTTCACGTTGTCGTTGTACCGGTGCTTCTGTGCTCCTTATGAGTTATTCAATTCATGTCATAGAGTACTTGTGTTATCACGAACACTGTATTTTTCTCTCATAATTAATCCACACTTATTTGTTCACACTGCCGATTTCGCTGTATCCTGTCGCCTGGGGTTACTGGCGTTTGATCAGATAACTGGATCTCTTTCTTTCACATTTATTTCACACTTTTAACTTATCTCAAATTTTTGCAAACAAAGGGAGTGATTTAAAAAAAACTGGTTAATTTAATGAATTCGAAACCGCTGTTTTATATTTGTGATTGTTTCACTCCGTATAGACTTCACCGGAGTCGAAAGCGCGAAATGGGTTAGTAGTGATCGACTATATTTTCCTAGGCAAAACCTGCATGCTTTTCTCAATCTTTCTTGCAGGTTGAGGTCAAGCCGTACGTGCTGGACAACCAGATGTGTGATGAGTGTCAAGGGACCCGGTGTGGTGGAAAGTTTGCACCGTTTTTCTGTGCCAATGTGACTTGCCTGCAGTACTACTGTGAGCAATGTTGGGTTCAAATCCACAGCCGCAATGGACGTGAGTATCACAAGCCGTTGGTTAAAGAAGGTGCTGATCGTTCTCGTCCAACACTATACAAATAGTGAAGTTGGTATAATGATTTCAGACTATTCCGTTTTGATCTGTGCTCTCTCCGACGCTTTTCTGTTAGATCATACCCGTTGGCCGGAATGTCCAGATCTGACGCCCTGCGTTTTTTTTGTTGTTGTTTGCTTTTGGGTTTCACATCATCGCTTCGGTCGATCTATTATACATTGCTTGCTCACCGGGATCAGACTAATGACCACGACTCCTCTCACGTGGTTCACTACCTCATTACAGCGATCCGCTCTCACTACTCACTTACTTGTTCTCTTTCACCACACATTCTCTTGTTATCGCTCACGATTGTGCTAGACTTTTTTGTTATTCGTTGTCATTCGCTGTAGTGAACAAACCTCTCCATTGTCAGTTATTTGCCATTTTCTAGTCTGTGATCGACCCATTTTTGTTGTACTACCCTGCTACCCCCAAACCCACTTTTCTACCGCCATGTCATCAACGCACACTTCGCCCCCCGTTGATGTCAGGTCTCACCGCAGTTGTTTCATGCGTTTTTAGCTGACTTTGTTCTAATCCACTCAAAATCAGTCTTATTCCCTCGTACTCGCATGCGCGCGAAACTAGTGTTAGCTGTGATCTTTGTTGTGTTTCTTTTTGGTTTCTTTTGTTTAACCAACTATCCCGTTCACTCCACCATTATTTTTTTCACATTTCACTGTTCTCATCCGTGTCGCACAATTCGTGATTGTCATAGACCTCCTTTCTCTGTTTGTGTTGGTTTCTACTGCTCGCCTTCTTGGTTTGCAGTATTCCGAGAATATTTTGGGAGAATGGGCTGCGACTTGCTAAGCTGACATTCTTCCACCCACAGCTTGTATGCCACACCAAAGATATTCCACGGTTCCCTTGTGATTTCATCAGCGCCCGTCAAGGCTGTGTTACGTGCCGATCATTCGTCTTTTTGAAGAGCGTCCCGTCTGTGACCATCTGTGTATTCGCGCGTGTGCGTTTGCCGTTTGTGGCAAGCTTCAGGAGCATGCCATCAGTTCGGTACAATAATGGAAAGACTACAACGATATTCTCTCACTCCATTTTTCGCCACTTATGGTCTATCTTCTAACCGGTCGGTCAGCTTGCTTTATGCATCCACCTTATTTTTGTAGGCTAACAGTTCTGAGTTGCACTTTCGCTGATTTCGCACATACCATCATTTTCATCCATCATTTGTTTCTTCTCCCCCTTCCTTATGCATGTCCAGGTTCCCTGTTTTTGTTATGTTTCTAGTGCCCCGTTTTGATACTGCGTGGTGATATACCGTATTCGCTTGCCATCGATGTATTTCAGAGTTGGCTTCGTTCCGAACAATACTTCAGTGTCATGTGGGTGTCTGTGTCCATTCATCTGGCAATGCATTTTCTCCTCTTACGGTCTACCTAACACTTTCATTCATTTGTACTCTATAGACAAGTTCTCATCTTCTGTATGAAGAACGTCTCCAACAATTAATACCACGGTTACTAGATGATTTCTCACACGCTCACGAAATCTCAAATCGTGTTCTACCATCCACTCCTGCTCACAGCTCATTCAATCTCGGTCTGTTGCTATTGCTTAGCAGTGTGCGTGGCAATGATCTCACATTTCTCACTAATCTGTCCTTTATACACTGGGTTTCTTCCAAACGGATTACTTCTCTTATGTGTTCTTTTCATCCGGGCTCATTAGGGATCGAGTTGTCCTCTTCAAGTATGCTTCCGTCGGTTTTATCCCGTTCTATCTTCGTTTATCTTATTCGCTTCAACCTGGCCTGTGTTACTGCATAACCCGTTGAAGGTTCCTTCGGTTTGTCATCAACTACCAAACGTTTGTATCACGATCCCCATCGCTTGGCATATTATACCTCTATATTTATCTAAGCCCTGTTGTTTGGCTTTTATCCCATTCTGTGCACGCTGAAAGCTGCATTGGATTTTCCTATGCATTGTTAGTAGATTCGTGATCACAACAACAGCAACTATTATTGCTAATTTCTATTTGGTTTTACATCGCTTGGCGCGAGTTTTTCACACAAATATTGTTACTCATTTTGGTACGTTTTTTTTAATTTTTGCATACATCTGTTTGGCAAAGAAATTTTGAAAAATATTTTCGTAGCGTTTTATTGTTACGGCTATGTTTATAGATTTTTTTGCCCTCAAGCAAAGCTTGTAGACTGACCGGATTTAGTTCGGGCGATTGCTATGAATTTTGATGACAGTCATTAGATAACTTTCTTTCCTTTTTACCCCTTCTTTTGTTATTTTATGTCTGCTTTCATACAGTTTTCGATACCTATATTCCTACGTTTCGAAACACTATTGAAAATGTGTGAAACTGCTTACCAATCTATTTCTTTTCCCGACCCGATGTATACGTTTCCCGGAAGAAACCTGGTTTGTCTCCCTAGTCGCCAAGGTTCGCATTTCCTCTTCGATCCATTTCTTTCCTCATCTATGGTTGGTGTCACGAGCTAATTTGCGCGATTAACCTCTTGCGCAACCCAGTCTGTTGATCGGTCTGTGTACTATCCCTTCACGGGTGTGCTGTACCAGAGTTTATGTTGTGGTCTGCAACTGTCGTATAACTTAATTAAACCCCTGGTCGCCTTCAATAGTAGGTCAGCCAGCATTGCCATCATTGTCGGTGGTAACACTTGGCACACGGTATAACTCTCCTTGTTTTCTTTAGCGAGACGTTTATTTTGTCGTCTATTCTCGACCTTGCTCCACTTCTCTTTGAAATCTGTTCTCACCTATGTGCAATCATTTTTCAAGTTTGTTTCATTTCCAACCGTCACTGCCTACTGATCGCATGCGATTTTCTACAGTTTTTCATCTGGTTTAGTATTTAAACTATTTTTATAATTTATATTGATTTGAATATATTTTGAGTACCGTTGTCTCCAAGGTGGATTATTAGGTTGCACTTTTCAGTCCCATTTCTCTCTATATCTTGTTTTCTTTTCTGCTGGTAATTCTAAGGCCCTTATCGTTTTTCGTTCAAATAGTCTTTTTCTTTGTCTTGACGTTTCTGACCCTTGTTCATGTTGTATTTGCTCTTCATTTTTGACTGTTTTCCGTGAAATTTTCTGTTGATTCATTCCCCCGCTCACACGTTCACGTGTTCATGCCTGTCTGTTTTCTTCCTTTTTTGCGATTTATTCTTTACACTGTTCCATCTTGAAGCAGCTGCGAGTTTGATCATTTCGTTTCTTTTCCCACTCTGGTCCCTAGTTTTCTGCACCCATGATCCATCTTATGCATTGGATCAGTATCCTGCATGAACGTTTTCTGTGTTATCACGATTGTCTTTTGTTCTTGTCACTGTGGTACTATAAAAGCTTTGCTGATAATACTACCACGGATGCATTGTTGTTTCTTGTTCTGATGCATTACTGATTGGGTCGATTAGGTGAGCATTCGGATGTGAGGTCACTTATTTCCAACTCGTTTCATGGTTGCAATTGTGGATGTTTATCGTTGAATTGTGTTGTCCTAAGTACTAAGTAAATGTCTTCGTTGTGCTTTATCTCTGCAGATGAACGTCGTGGGATAGAATAAAAATGGTGTTGAATGAGTATATCAGATATGAGCTCTACATCCATCATATGGTTGTGTGTGTATGCGTGCAAACGAACACCTCTATTTTGATTATCTCACATGTTGCGCATTAATAAGCTGACACGTGTGCTGCTATTCAGTAGGTGGAAAGAACGGCGGACAGAAGTGAGGTTTTCACTAAGCTGAATGTTTTATGAGGTTGACATCTGTCACCAGTTGACCCTCATGTATTATTGGTTGTAGAAATTGGTTGGAGAGGAACTGATTAACCCAGTACTCGGCAAGTGAGCCGTTTTCCCTCAGTACCCTTCGCGTATGAAGTATCTTAATGTATGCACATTATTAATCAAAACACGTTCTACCGTATGGAATGGGTAGTTGTTATTTCTGAGGAAATAGTGAGTTCCGATGTTGATACTAACTCATTTGCAAGTTAGCTGTACTCTTTATCTCATACTCAGTGGAGTCTGTTGATCAATGCTGATGCTGAGACCACTACTTGGAAATAATTTTACAAGGTAAGATAGCACAAGTAATCTGTGTTTAATGATCGAAATTCACCAGAAGGATGGCCAATTTCGCGATTGTTGTCACTCAGATATACGTACCCGACGGACTCTGACCACACACCCTACCGTAGGTACGCCATGTACTGAAATCTGTTGATGTCAACTCATTTGCAAGTTAGTTGTACCGTTTATTTCAGACTGAACGAAGTCCGCAGACCAATCCTGATGTTTAGATCAACAATCACGAAACCAGTTGTGCTTCCGATGAATTTTGACCGTTAAACACACATTTTGTGCAACCTTATCTTATGAGTTCCCGTTGTTTGACCACTCTTCATGGGATGTTGTGTGTACGGTGAGTAGCCTTATCTGACCTCATTTATTTCGATGGCTTGGCTGGGTTCAAATCCTCCGTCCTTTTATCGCGCAATTTTATGACGCCCACGGAAAACTAAACGTTGCATCAAAGTATATCTGCGTGGATTTGGTCTGTTTTGCCTAACTTTACCCAGGTTTTGCTTGTAGTTTACTGGAATTACAGTTTTGCTCGTTGCATTATTGTTCTCTTTAATTTGAAAGTGGATTTTAACCTTTCAGTGGTCTACCTCGAGCTTATTAAGATTATCTCACCGTAACTTGTACTCCTAATTCGGGTGTTAAGTGCTACTGAGCTACCTCCAATAGGAGTAGGTCTCTTAGATATAGTCGTCTTTGGGAGATTTCAGTCGCGCGAGTTGACCTGGCCGATACGATCACAGACCGGCTGCTGTTAGTGGTTGGAGACATGACAAGAGTGAAGGTTTGTCTGTTCTTCACTGTAATATTTTCTGTTATTTCACATAAGCGCTTGGAATTGGGAGACGAGCTTTTTTATCTGGATTTAAGATATGCATTTAAGGCTGCGTAAGATATACTATGTCGGTACTTTTCGATTGATCTCATCGGTTACGGTGCACTATCCTTGTTGCAATCTGCAGCTTATTCCTGTGTTACACCTAGTTGAATTTCTGCATATTCATCCATCATAACCCGTGCATCGTACGGGCGAAATCGTTCAAAATGTCTGCAGGGCATGTCTTACCTCACTCGCGTGTTTTAACCTCATCTGGGGGACACAGTTTAGACATATTTAGATTGCATAGTTATTAAACCGCTGTCCATATAGCTAGCCAGATAGACGGCATTTTTGATGAGTTCACTTTATCCTAAGTAGGCGGACGAGCCGTATGTCCCATGAGACCGTGAAGCTGCACACAGTGGACACTAACTCGAACTGTGCGCTGACAAACTGCAAAGACTTGGGTATTCAGTGTAATCCATAAAAGTACATCTCCAGCACGCTTTTCCTATATGTAATAAGTTAGTCTAGGACGATGGTACTTCTTCCCATGGCGTAATTTAGATGATAGTGGTCAAACAAATTTATTATACTAAGTTGTGTTCGGAGTGATATCAGTGACCTTCAGCTCCGGTGCTCTTCAGGGCTGGGTTGCGTATAAGGATTATTGACTGTATTATGTGAAATAAAACGTTTGCCGTCACCTTTATATAGGTTGAACGGTGCGCTAAATATTAATCCATACTGGCGACGGAGAAGATTATATTCATACCAAACACGAGCTACTGATCAGATGTTTAGCGACTTACTCTCACTACCAAATGTTACGTACGCTCTCGTTAACTAGTGTGGGAGTTGTCCATATTATGGAAGCCTACCAAGGCTATCCGGATTGATAGGTCAGATCTAGTGGTCATAACTGATTGAACTGCATAGGTGATACAAATTCGGTCATCAGGTGCCCCCGTCTCACTTGGAACGAAGGCATCCTCTTAATCTTGTGACGGCTGCTTATTCACAATTGTGTCCTCCATGAATGGTATGGTATTTTGCATGCCATATCCTTAGTGCCGCTCTAGACGGTCCCTAAATAGGTTGCTGTGTTCGCATTACCGTTACTGTCTAGGCTTGTTGCTATGACTTCTGTGTCATTGCTAATGAAAGTTTGTGACCGAGGGTGCGTGGTATGTAGCTTTCTATTACTCTATAATTACGGGCCTTCAACAATCTGTTCGGTTTTATCGAGTAGGGTTTATGTCGAGTCATAAATTTGACCATGTACTCATCGCATGTGGAGTTGAGGTTATTAACCATCAGACAATCCATAGGGTGAGCATTTGCTTTCAACCACAATTAGAATACTACAGACATACCAGAGAAAGCCAACTGTCAGAGTTCACAATCATTGTCACTACCATGGTAGCGACAACCCTACAAACAGTTGTTTCTGAACCCATCACACGGATGGCAACCACTTCAGCATAGCACAGTGTTCATCCGTGTGACGTTGAGTAGATAACGCGAAATTCCGTTGTAAGATCGCATTGGTGTTGCGTCATTTGAATATCGCTTGCGATGGTTGATGCAAGCTCCTTGTTTCCATGCCCGGCTGTGGCCTCGTGCGTCTGCGTGATCTGTTTGTGACCCACTTCGGGATGTGCTCCATTACCCGGATTCGTAACTGGCACTCAATCTTGTCTATGTGTGATGCTCCGCATCTGCATCGATATTCACAGATGACGTTGGATTCGAATACCGGTTGTCTCACACGGGACGTTGG
Organism: Paragonimus heterotremus; assembly: GCA_013368495.1. NCBI lineage: Eukaryota > Metazoa > Platyhelminthes > Trematoda > Plagiorchiida > Troglotrematidae > Paragonimus > Paragonimus heterotremus. Next base: position 122,860 of record LUCH01001328.1, read on the forward strand.
AATCCTGGATGTTCTGAACATAATCACTGGGACGGCCACATTGTGTGTTCTCGTGATAGAACATCGGGACATAACATCGTCCTTAAAGAATACCTTCTGTCAGTTATCAACTTCACATCAATCAAAATGGGAAAGTTCCGCCTTGCTGTTAATTTTTACCGCCTACTGTGGAAGCAAAAGGAGGTAGAGTCCATACTTCTGAAAAGTAAAAGATTTTGTAGATAGAACTTCAACGCCACTCACGTTTGGTCGTAGTCCTTTTCGTTTAGTTAGGGGTTACAATTAGCCTGTTGAATTCTGCCTTTATTAAATCTCGTCCCTAGTGTATATTCATGTCCGGACAATAATTTGCACTCCGACCCTTTTGTTTTTGAAGCTGATTTATCAGCCACTACTTTGTTACCTTCACAATAAACATGAGATATGACGGATAACTCAGGTTGTCCGATTGATTTCGGCGAACTTGCTAGCAATGTAGTCGTCTTTATCTAAACGGTCAGCATTTCTCTCATGGTGCGTCTTTGTGACCTGACGAGTGGGTCATTTGATCTGTGGTCAACATACCCAGTCTTGACCTAACTTACTCCTCCGCGGTGTATCCGCAGAAGACCTGTACAAGTCAATGAGTGAGTGTGAGTAGTAGTTAAAAACAAGCTGGAGACCGTACAGTTTTTTTGATTGTCAGGTTACCAGAGAGTGGCAAAAATAATTCAGCACCATCAGTTGATGCAAAGTAGCCTGAGTGCAAACATCCGTATGATGAGTGCCTGCTGATAGCTGATGAGTCCTTCCGTATACTCTACCATAACACTAACAGGATGTGATATCAAACTGATTGATCGATTACATCGGGTATAACGTTACAGATGAATCGAGTATAGAGACCTAAGCATCAGTTGTCGAATACTTCGATGATAAACAGCACCTGATGAGTACACTGGGTTTTCCTAAGTATCATCTCACTTTCACTGATTTTGAACTTCGTTTTTCACACCAACTCACTCCGCCATCGTGTATCACAGTAATTTCCGTTTAAGTGAGCTTTCAATGGAAGACTTCATATGGGGCTCGAAAGATGCCGTTTCTAGTCCACGAATACTGTTTCCTCAACGAGACTGAAGATGGTAGTTGCCATTATGGAAATCTGGAACATTATGTATAGTGACCGTCTGTTTTTCACAGTTATAATTGTGTTTAGAGAGAATTGTTGGACGTACCTCAATCCATCACTCAGAAGCAAAGTTAATTTGGTTCCGTTGTGGTTTAGTATATTCCATGGATGTAATACTCACGTAATCGATAATAGTTGACCGTTCAAGGAACATAATATTGAGGTGCTGGAAGGGATAGTACGAGAGTTGATCACAAAACCGGTGAGTTGGAAGCCATATTCCCAGTGACCCGATTGAACATGGAAACTCGTAGGAAGTGTTTATTTAGTAGCACGTGCGAAACAGGGGCACGACAACTTGAGTTGTATGTGTGTGTGTTTACAGCGTGTGCGATGGTTGCAATGCGCGAACCCAAAAATTCCCTATTAAGCCAAACCGCATTAACCAGAAATTCCTAATGACTTAAGCATCACTTGGTCACATTTACGCAAGCTGATGGAAACCATTCTGATGTAGTCACCGTATGTGTAACTGTCAAATCGGACGTTCGGTCTCGGTTAACTGTTATGCTCATGGACCAAATTCGTACTACGTGGATACACCATGGGACTGCGTTCTATTGAAGTAAGGGTCCGAGCGATAGTCCTGTATGAAGAGACAACAAGAGCAAGCATAATTCATGATCAGGTAAAACACGCACGAGACTTACACGATTGGAAGCCAAAATGACGTGCACAATACAGCAACATTCCGCGTTACATGTGTTTTTTAACTGGGCGAAACGATATTGTAGTCGACTGATTTAAAGAAGTTTATGCTAACACCGATCACTACATGTTGCATCTTTGACGTCAAAGTGGCAAAACCATCACAAGAATACCATAAGAACTGATGCAAGAAGAAAAACGGATCGAAGTTGGTGTGTTGGAAACAGTCGTTCACAGCCTTTCAGTCATACAGACCTTTCGAGTTTGAACTTGGTGTTTTTGTTCTAGTGGCTGTCAATATTTGGAACAGTAGCTTACCCGCATTTATCTCCTTTGACAGGCTGAATCTCTGTCTAGTCGACAGGACTACAACGTATAGCCTGTATTCGACATGGGAAAATAACTTATTCCGGACCATTTAAACCGAACCGAATACTCCCTCGAAATTATCCTCTCCGAGGGATTCTAGGTACTATTTTTACATTCAGTTTGGCATCACATTCAAACTACTGCTTACTTGTGGGTAGGTTAATTTCGTTGTGAAGTCTGACTACAGCAACATTTTAAAAAGTAACCAGTTTTATTGTTATCCGAATCCACTCCGTATGGTTTCTGTATAGGTCTGGAAGTGACATCTTCGAAAGGAGTACACCACTGAGGAGCAAAAGAGAATTTGTTTTATAAAGCTGTTGGCAGATTTTGTCGACAAACTCGTGACCGACATCCTGTTTGAGCACGATGCAGAGTTAGTTCCGAATACTGATATCATTTTGCATTAATGCAGTTTGTCAGGCTGAACGTAGAAGCTGAACCATTCGAAAGCATTGATGTAAGAGTATTTCAGAAAATCCTGTAGTTACCACTATGTTGTTGTATACCCGGAAAGAAACTTCCACTTTTTGAAGTTGGGGGCTGTAAAACTTAGCTGTATTTTCTTATTGCACACATCGCGTGTCCACCGTGTTTGTGCTTCCACTCCGAGAATGAGAGTGTAGTCGATCTGTATATTGGCTCGTGGGAAGATGTAGTGAATACACTCCAGCAGTTAATGATGTCTGTACTACTGTACAGAACTCGCCAAGTTGAATCCCAGCGTATGATGATGCAGTGAGCAACAGTGGTTTGGCGTCTCTGCTGATCCCGGCTGCCAACGTGCACTTCGGCTTGTCTTTTCTATATGCACACTTCTGTATATGCTTGCTATATGATGGCTGATAAGAACTCGACGCCGCTTCCTTATGCCGTGCAACCAGTTGCACGTTGTGTATGCTCGTCCTATTTTACAACTCATCTATTAATCTTCAAGGTCACTTCACATTTGTAGTGAGATCGTTTCCGACGCTCGACAGTTTTTAAACTCCGTGATGTTTGAATGTTGCCTTAAAGGTTTGGTGAAGAGATCGTACTATACTATTCAGTAGTCAGGCATGAGAATGTATTTGGATATTGAAGTAATGGGTGGGCACACAAGAAGAAACATTAGAGTGCACTTTGGCATGAAATAATGTTTTCCTCTCTACATGAAGTGGCAGTCGTTACATCCTTGAATCAAAGTTATATGCAAACGAGTATGTTTGTTTGTTTGCTGTGTTGCAGCGCATACCCAGTAAGTTTGTTTTCCAAATAAACAAGCATTGCATCATCCGTGTTCATGGCCGGCAACGTTAGTAAAGCCGCAACCATTAATATTACCATTTATGCGTAAATTTAGTACAAAATACTAACACCAAAGTTAATGAGCCACCGCATCTTCACCGGTTGCTGTATAATAAATCTACTTCACCTCCATTGGTGTAGGCTACATTCTTCAAAATAACAGTGTTCCGATCTCTACCAAGGGTAATGGCACCAAGCCATTCCAAAGTTTGTTTGAGTTCTCAGGGATGGCGGGAGTTCCCGCGCACATTTGTACATTTTAGCACCTGGCATGAGGTCGTGCTGAAGGTTTACTCATGTTCGTCTTCCTAGCACTATCTTGTGTTTAATCTAGCTTGCCTGTTTTTACAGTAATGTAGACTATGAAACGTAGGTTGTTTACAAATTAGCCTATCTTCTCGTTACCACTCTCGAACTTCTGTAGCATTAGTCCCAAGAATTGTCGACGCGTGAATAACCGAGCGAACGAACTAGTGTTGTGAGCCAAGAACACAGATGGCTCACGGGTTATTAATCAGGAAAGCAACACATGGGTTATGTGTTTCAATACTTGCACTTTCTTGAATACTGTCAACTGTACTTGATATTTTTACGCAGTCTTCGCTTGGTATGTTTCTGAGTGTCAGCACCAGTGGGTGTGAGCTCATCCCGTACTTTTTCTTTCATTTGGTAGCTGCTGTTGGTCACACATTAGGATGGAGCTGAATACTTGTCATAATTTCAAACACTGCTGGGAATGATAAAAAGCGCGTAGCAAACAAGCTTGTTTTCAGTGTTTCATCATTAGGCTAAAAACAACACATTTATATGGGTTCTAAAAGGGTATTACATCAATAGGGTGAGGGATGGTAATCATTAATGCCAGTTAGTCAGACTCACAAAGTGTTTTTGGCAAGTCGGCACTCCTCCGTGACAGATCGATCCGGGCTATTGATACATGGTCATGGGGGGTTCAAGGTTTTGATCAGACGTTTTTGTGGGCATAATGGGAGTTAGTGTTAGCGAACTGCGATGGCTAATAAACAACCTTTGACCCACTTCGACTGCACTCCACAGACGCGATAGATCGACTTGAACGAATTGGCTGGGTTAATCAGATGGCTCGATTCGACCAAGTGTACAGCGACCGCCGATGGGAATATACGGTTTGCTTCCAAGTCCGAAATCTGATGAGACCACATTTCATCTTTTTCAGAATAGATATTCTAAATTGTTGGTCGGCAAGGATTTCGCACCTTACCCACTTGTCCGCCACAAAATGATGAACCCGATTAGTGATGATTTCTGTTCAGAGATTCTAACTTCACGTTCATCATAGAGTGATGCATCCCGACGACCAAAATTTTCTAGGCACATTTTTCTTTTGGCTCACTATCACAAATCGGTGAACCTATTCTGTATATTCTCACTTGCATCTCAAACGTGAATGACTGAATACCTTTGCTTTTCACGTTGTCTCAGTCTAAATTACGTACGTCAACACGTCGATCCCCATTTTAAACGCATCCACGGTCGATTTTTAGTTTTAAATTATATTTCATATTTGTCATTTCTATGATCGCTCTTATCCGTCTTCAAAATGTACAGGTTCCGCCGTCATGCATTTTTCGTGAATTTTTACGCACCGACAGTTTATACATGGGAGTTACTGACGGTACTGCGATCTGCAGTCTCCAATGGTCGCTTCAGTCATTGTTCTGCACATCCTCGCTTATTTGGTTGCCATAGTTTCAAACTAAGCAAGTTGTGATGAGTACACGCCCAACCTCTGCGTCTGATCAAGCGATCCCAAACTACCGGATAAGATTTCAGTACAATCGGACGCACGACTTACCGCGCTTTAAGATTCTCGTAAGTTTTGATAGCCTCCACTGACGTCCATTTCAGGAGCTTTGTACACAGTTGCGCGGCCCCAGATTTCATCCCAGACTAGATCGTTACTTGTTTACATCGTCATCTCTACCTAGCGCTACGGCTACCTAACGCCTGTAAAAAACGTTTTTTTGTTCCGACTCAAGTCATCTCCACATTTTCCCCGCTACTGCTCACGAGCTTAATCTAACTTAGCAGGGGGTTTTATAGCCAGCATGGTCTGACTGACTTATCAAGAACACGAATCCTCTTGTCACACGGGCGTCGATTGGCTTATTGAGCATCCAGCTGTGTTTAGTATCCATAGGTCCACACATCTAGCAGCTCTGTCTTTCACAGTCGCCTATGGGATATTTTCCAAATGGCGTCGCCCTTACAACCGTAAGCGTCCTGATGCACACGTCGGATCCCAAATCTTACATAATCACTCATAGATAGGTTGTTTTCGGCTACATTAGCTACCAACCTTTAAACCATGTAGTGCGGATACTTGTTTTTGCACCATTTCTACTTGAAGTGAAGACATCTTCTGAACCTGTTTCAGCGGGCGAAGATTAGACGAGCTACGTGTGCAGGGAACTGGACAGTTTTTGGCGAGAGCCATCAAGTCCTATGACCGGACCCAAATTGAACGACATGAGACACCTCAAAACAGCGTCTTCTGATCCGGACTATTCTTCGGACAGGCCAACGTGTTCATCGATTACCACTCGCTTTGGCATAATTGGCATGCAAAACAGACTCCGAGACAATCTATGTGGCTCTTCCATACGACGGCAGCTTATGCCGTGACACTTCTCAACCGGAATCGGACCCTGCAACGTTGTAAGCACTACCTAGTGGTGAAACGACAAGGGAAACACGAATGGCATCAATGTCTTTTCTGTGTAGTCATTCGTGTTTACTTAACGGCCAGAAGTAAACCTCGATCCCCACCATGCATTTATTTTTTCACGCCTACAATAGCTTTACCAAGCCCAAACGAAATGGTTTGTACAAGTTCACAGCTAACGATCACACTGATTGCCCAAAACACGGTTACCTACAGACCACTGCAAAGTCTACTAAATGACTACACGGTCAACATCAACTGCACCAAACGCACGTCATCCGCTTCCTCCCAATTTAATTGGTGTCCATTTGCACAAGCTTTGTGAGGAATGGTTTTCAGTTTAGAGAGTCCGTACCAATCGCAGTGATGCTGATTTAACCCTTTTACAATTTTTCCCTATGCATGTTTATCGCTCGTTGCTTCTCGTATTGATCAGTTTTTTTGTCGAGTTCCAACACTACTGCATACTCACGGGAACTTGATCTACCTTACTACGGCATAAAACAACGTCTTTTTGAAAACGCTTCAAATAAATCGCTAAACATTTTCAGAATCAACAAATTGTTCAAAAAGTTGCATACATTCAGTTTACATCCCGGAGCGAATTTCCTGTTATTTTCAAGTAGCCTGCTCACCGCCCTGCTAGCACAATTAGGTATAGATTACACAAAAACCCAATATGGTCTACATTGACCAATCCGAGAGTATGTTAGGGATGAATTACGTTTTTGACACAAATAACCCTAAATTATCCCTAAATGTGTAACGCATCTTTAATCCCATTGGTCCATTTCGCACACCGTAAATTATCCCTAAATAGACGTAAATTATACCGAATTACCGTAAAATATCCCTAAATCGACGTAAATTATACCGAATTGCCTTAAAATATCCCTAAATCGACGTAAATTATACCGAATTGCCTTAAAATATCCCTAAATCGACGTAAATTATACCGAATTACCGTAAAATATCCCTAAATCGACGTAAATTATACCCAATTGCCTTAAAATATCCCTAAATCGACGTAAATTATACCGAATTACCGTAAAATATCCCTAGATCGA